>BGNK01003247.1:0-17758 GCA_003297005.1 Symbiodinium sp. clade A Y106 | reverse complement strand
ATCGGAGAGGCTATGGATGAGATGCACAAGGAGACCCGCCGCCGAAGACGAACCTACGAGGGCTCTACCACTCATCACCTGACCGAAAAAGCTGAGATCACTTCATCTCAAAAACATGTAGGCACATGCGTGTCCGGCACTGTTCAGCCGCGGGCTTGGAAGCAAATCCTTTCGTGGATACCAAGTGAACAACGCAAGGCAGGCGCACAACACAAACCAGGCCGCAAAGGGGAAGTCACTCATTCACCACCTTGTCCTGCAGATTAAAGGGACTGGCAGGTTTTGGCCATCCGCCCATGTCAGTTTGCCTTCGGAGCTGAGCTCCGGCTAGCACCCACCCCGGATGAGGGGTTTAGGGTTTAGGGGTTTAGGGGTTTAGGGTTTAGGGGGACCTCTCGGAGATCCTGCGAGAATGCTGGTTTCAACAAGGAATACAGGTGGATCTGAAAAGAAGCCACTGCGGAGATCCTGACCGGGGAGCTAAACAATCATGGGGGCTCCTTTTTGGGGGCCCTTTCCCCCTGCTATGCAGGCTTTACACTAGCACCCCTCATCGGTTCAGGGCGGATTTATGGCTCAGGATTCAAGACCCTAGACCCTAAACCCTAATTGCTGAGCCTCCACTCACTCAGACTTGCCTCAGCACTCTTGCAGTCTTTTGGAGAGGATGCCGCCGCAGGGTAGAGCAAATCTTTGAGACAAAATCAAGAAGGCGAGGATCGCCACATCCGTCTCTGCAAGAAAAAGCCCGGGTGGGCTGGGTTGGGGGCGCTTGAAGCAACAACCCCTGTTAGGCAAAAGTTCAAAAGCTGAGGGCCAGAACAATGCAGCAGCTACAGCTGATGACTCTTACAGCTGCGCATCTTCATGGTCTGCACGTCACAGCTCTAAGCCTGGCAGTGTTGTTGGACACGCTCGCTACAGCAATAAGGGGTTCATTGCTGAGCCTCCACTCACTCAGATTTGCCTCAGCACTCTTGCAGCCTTTTGGAGAGGATGCCGCCGCAGGGTAGAGCAAATCTTTGAGACAAAATCAAGAAGGCGAGGATCGCCACATCCGTCTCTGCAAGAAAAAGCCCAAACCACCGCACTGGTGAAAGCGAAGCTTCGCCGCAAATTACAAGCACTACGCGCCATGCAAAAGAAATCCTCAAGGAAGCACACATTGCCAAGCTTGCTGGGCTTCTCCCTTGAAGAAGCAAAAAACACATCGCGACTGGAGCCGATCGCGGAGGCCCACGTCCACACGAGCAGCAAACAGCCTCTCCAGCAGCTGCCTGTAGGCCAGGTTAGGCCTGAAGCCTCGCCTGACACAGAAAATGCCCGGCTCGCGCAAACAGAGCGTCAGCGGTATCCTCTTCGAGGTACGAAACTAGATGTGATGAGCAGAGCGCTTGCCACGTTGATCTGCGTCCATCCATGTTGCACTCCTTCGTCTGTGCATCCCGCGGGAAGGAGCATCTGCAGGATTTGATTCGCTGGGTATGTACACAATCCTCGGCAAGAAGTTTGCAGCCAGCGTGTAAGCTGCCGCGCTTCGCAACACTGTCAAAAAAGCCCTTGCGGAACTGCGACCTTTGCCTGCTGCGCCAACCACAGCCTTAGCATCCACCAAAAAAGGCAGTTTGCCTTGGTGCCTGTTCGGACTTCGCGCTGCCCACTTCAGACCCAAGAGATACCCGTGCATTTCAAGCACTCCAGAATGTGCACTCCAGCGCGCGCGGCTCCGGATAACGGTTCTGAAGTCACTCTGCTTCAGGCGAAGTCTTCGTGGGTTTCCTGTTCGCCTGAGTTCGACTGGATCGCCTGGGCAAGTGGTTAAACGCACGAAATCTCCTCGGCGCTCCGCCATTCTACACACACTGGCTGCCACAGCTGGGGAACAAGGGCACGTGCACACCCCGAAGCCGAACTCCGGGCTCGCATCCGTGGCAATGAGCATGTCAAGTGGCACGCGGTCCAGCCCAGCTGAAAGCAGGGGCGCGAGCAGGAAGGTCGCAAGGAACTCGTTGAGCACGATGTCTGGCACAGTCACGGACTCACTCTCAGGCTGCTGTTGCACGAAACTATAGCTGCCACTGTAGATGCTGAAAAAGCTTCGTTGCAGCAGAGAAAACCATTCCCACACCCCAAGCAAAGCATGCAGACCACGCGGGCTTGCCACACCGCTGTGCAACATGTCCAATGTTCGTTGGACCGCCTGCCCCAACCGGCCAGCAGCGGGCTCAGCGACTGCAGGGGCATTGCTAAGCTCACAACCAAGAGCGGTGATCTTTGGGGCGAGCGTCACATCCTTCTCACGGTTCCGTGGGATACCGTTTTCCTCGAAAGCAGCGTCCAAGCGTTGGAGGGTTTGCTCACCGCGGCGGGCATCCCGGTGGAAAAGTACTGTGTCGTCCGTCGCCACGAAAACCAGCTCATCTTGGCTCGAAGGCGGGTCATGATCAGGACTGAGAATGGATGTCTCGCATATGCCGGCCTGCACACAAGTAGCCAGAGTTGAGTCAAAGAAAGTGGCAGCATCTCGCTTGGAAAAGTACACTGTTTCGCCTTCGGCCACCTCCAGCTCCAAAAAACAAGACGGGTTTGCCAAACGTCGCGGCGGCGGCGGTTGGCATGCCCACTCTGAGACTTTGGAGCCATCCCAGATTTTCCGCTGGGACCGTTGGACTTTCCAGCTGCAAGACGCTGGCCACGGCTTGTACTTGACGTCTCAAACGGACCTTGCCACATTGCAGCTCCCGCACAGTCAGGCGCACGTACTCATGTCGTTGAGCACTACTGACCGTGGGAGTACTGTGGTTCATGGCGCCGCCGGGGAACACCGAAGCCACATTGGAGATGTTTGCCGCAAGGTTCTCAGAGATTAGCCCCAGAGGCTTGCAAGTTCCTGCCCGGGGTGGAAGGTCTACCTCGTCTGCGCGAATTGCTTCGCCACTGTTGTGCCCTGCTTGCTCACTTCCACTGAAACTGCCACTCCAGCTGAAGTCTGGGTCGAGCACGGAGTTAAGTCGCGCGAGGAAACGCACCACCCTGCCTGCGACATGGTGCTGCGCAGACTGTTGCGCTGCACTGGGCCGCAGCGGAAAGGCATTCATCGCCCCTGTTTTGAAACCTTGCTCCAAAGAGTTCAATGCAGCCAGGCACATGTTTGCGACTTCTAGACAAGAACCTAAGCTCACGTCTCCAGTGTGCACACTGCAAGGCCACACAGAAAGCGGAGGAATCGGGAAAAGGTCTCGCACTCGTTGACTTGATGGCAGGGCCGCCCCAGCACCAAAACTCTTCCAGCATGTTGCGACACGTAAGTCAGAGTGCTGCATAAACGTTCGCAGAGCCTCTGCCAGAACATCCGACGCAGGGCTGCCAGTCGGCAGATGGCAGTCCGGAGCCGCGCTGACCAAGCGCGTACTGGCAGGAGGTTGGCTCTGGACCAACGCAGTTGCTATGCACAGCTTCAGCTTGCATCGTATCATGCGCCACTTGTTTCGTCGCAAACGGGCGGGTGAACTCGAAGGCCTGCACTCTCTGCGCAAGAGCCTGTCTGGATCAGAGGCCATGTCCATATCCCTTGAGGCGGCAAACCACTGGTCCCAAGCAGACTTGCAAAAGCTCATCTGAATAAACCCAACACGAGCGGTCGCATGGCGCTTGAAGCAACAACCCCTGTTAGGCAAAAGTTCAAAAGCTGAGGGCCAGAACCATGCAGCAGCTACAGCTGATGACTCTTACAGCTGCGCATCTTCATGGTCTGCACGTCACAGCTCTAAGCCTGGCAGTGTTGTTGGACACGCTCGCTACAGCAATAAGGGGTTCAACCCTAAACCCCTAAACCCGAAAATCCTGTAAGGGTGTAGGGTTTGGGGGGGGCTTTGCAGGTTTCGGGTCGAGGGATGTCCCGCGGGCCCTGGCCCTCACCGGCCGAGGCACACGTCTGGAAGCCAAACACCGTAGACCGCTCCTAGTTCATGGTTGGGATAGGGTTAAAAATTTACATTTTTATTCCTTATTGGCTTTAAGTACCCATAAAAATCTAAAATGCTACCCAACTATGACAAAGGCTCCGGCAAAGGCCGAATCCAGAGCTTTCTCGGCTTCAACGAAGGCTCGGGTCCTGCTCGATGCTTCATAGGGTTTAGGGTTTAGGGTATCAAACCACACCACAGGGGTGGATGCGGGCAAAGTCACCGTATGCCGTCTGAGATGTCTCCCGTGACTGTTCCACTAGTCGGCGCCATCAGGATCACGTTTCCTTTGTTGCTTGCAGAACTTTGGTCTTTGCTACAGCCCGTCTTGCTTAGACGCTGCTGGCGAGGTGCGCTTGTCTGCAGTCCAGACGAAGTTCATGTTACCGCCACACATCGCTTGCGAGACTTCTGTGAGAGTGGTAACCATTGGGGCCAGCATCAGAAAGAAGACCATGAAGGTGCCGCCAGGAATCCTCAGCGAGACTAGGGCGGACAAGAGCAAAGCACAGACAGACTGGGACTCCAGTGATGCAGAAATCGCTGAGTCACACGGCTTGGGGCAAGCTTGCAAACAAGGCGCAAGCAACTGCTGATAAGCGATTTCACGTCCGCACCTTGCTGTTTTGGATGACCACGTCTGAACGAAGAACTTCCCAGGCAATCTTGTCACAACAGCAGCGTCTTCTGAAGGCTACCGACAAGTTCCTAACCAGGAGGACGAGGCGCCGCGGAATCGAGGGAACGACTTCATAGGCAACGGGTCCATGCAATTCACCTGTCAGGGCTGCCGCATCTACGCTAGATGTCATCGCTGCAGATGCGGCATGCCTTGAGGTTTTCCATATTCCCGCAGCAGTGTTGCCTTCTGACTTTTTGGCACCGTGAAAGTACTGAAGGGTGGAACAAAAGAGCAGATCATTTCATGTTGAGTCAAGTCAGAGATTGGGATCACGGAAACGCCCCGTGATGCGAATGCAAAAAAAGGTCCAGGGTTTACAAATCGGATCACCCTAAACCTCGATCCTACACCCTGATTTTGAGCTGCAGCTTTGGTAACCGACACCCTCACAATAGCCCCGACAGTCAACGTGTCGACTGTGACACAGCGTCCAACCCTGAAAGCACTACTGCCCTAAACAGCCCGAAACCTTACACCCAAAACTTTAAAACCCTAAACCTTACTGCCTCAACCCTAGGCTTAAGCTTAACTACGAGCTTCAGCCAAGGGCACCAGGTGGCGACCCGGAGTCGTAGCGAGCGCATCGAACAGCAAGTCCTCAGCTTGCGTGACTGCTCGAAAGCCCAGCACCATCCAGGATTAGGGTTTAGGCTTAGGGTATCAGGGTTTGGGAGATTAGGGGTTTAAGGGTTTGGGTTTAGGGTATCAGGGTTGAGGGTTTACAGGTTCGGGTTTAGGGTTCAGGATTAGGGTTCAGCAGCAACATTAGCATTCAGATTAACATTAACATAAAAACATCATCGCCGTGCCACGCAGCATCATCGCCATCATCGTCGTCACTAATTATGAACATCAACATCATCATCAACAAAAACATCATCATCACCAACATCAAAACTCACATCACCATGACGTGAGCCTTCATGACGATCATGCTTATCAGCATCATCATAATCATCACCACCATCACCAGCATCATCATCATCGTCGTCGTCATCATCATCATTATCTGCAACGCAAGAGCAGAGATCAAGCTGACTCGCTCTTGAAGGACCCGGAGAGACGATGACCGAAGCCGAGACCGATGCTCGTTGGGAGCTAGGGTTTAAGCTCTTCAGGGTTAAGTTCAGGGTAAGGATTGAAGGTTTCGAAGTATGCAGGTTACGGATGTCAGGACTAGTTCGCAGCTCGGCATCGTCAATATCCAGGATGATGCCCAAGGCAACTGCCTCAGAGGCTGCCAGTGCACGCGATCAACTTTAAGCATCCATCGCCACTGGACCCCAACCCTAAACCCTGAAATACGGAACTCCCAGAAAGCATCAGAGCTGAGGCAAAGACATTAAGGATCAGCTCGGTAACATTCACTGTGTACACCTCACCGCGACACACAGCCGAAGTTGGGGTGAGGAGATCCCAAAGCCTCAAGACTCTCTAAACCCGAAGGGTCCTGGGGTTTAGGGCGTCAGTGAATAAACCAGTGTTACGGTCTGGGTGAACGGGCGGAAGGCTAAGGATGACAAGATGGGCTTTAGGCTTGCAAGAGAAGGAGGGCTCAGAGTTCAACCGACCGGTTTAGGGTTTAGAGTTTCTAATTATGTTTTAAGGGTTTGGGGTTTAGGGTTCCGGGTTTAGCGTTTAGGGTTTAGGGTCCGAGAAGCCAGAAAGAATGTCCCGACGTAGATCAGCAGACAGGCTGCGAACAGCCTGACCGGAGAGTCTTCCCAGGGTAGCAAAGATTCGGGGTCCAGGCCGTTTAGGGTTTAAGGTTTATAGGGTTTAGGGTTTAGGGTTGGAGAACAGCAAGGAAGACCGATGCCAATACCGCTGAAGACGAGATCAACTGTCGTGGTTCGCAGACCGTCCCTGTGCATGAAGTGGTCCTGAATCCGTTCGAGTGACGATCAATATATAGAGGTTTTACTGGAAGGAGGGCACATGGAGCTTCCAAAGCCCAGGAATCGCTGAACCCTGACCTGCCTGTATGCCAAGAGGAAGCTGCTGATGACTTTGCGCCGATACGGAATTGACAAAAACCTCCAGTGACGGTCCGTGCATGTGCTGAGGCAATCGACCAGAAGCACACAGTGTCAGCAGCCACGGAATCAAGAGGATAACCCCCAAAACTCGAAACCCCAAGGAGGGGTCAGAAGAGCAGCATGGAAGCTCTGGAGCCCATCCCATGAAAATCAAAACATATGCTCCCTGTCAGAGCTCCTGTAGTGCGTAACGAGGGTGAAGGGATTCTCTCTGCTGATGATCTTGGTCGGTCCTTGGTTCATCAGACACTTTAGGGACTGGGTTTAGGGTGTAGGGTCTGCACCTGAACCCCAAACCCTAAACACCAAACCCTAAACCCTAAACTACACCCTGCACCCCAAACGCTAAACCCTAAAGCCGAAGAGACAAGGCGCCCCGAGGAAGTGCCATGATCCCGCGGTGCAGAGCCAGAGCATGATTGATCTGGCCAAACCGCGGTATCTTTGGGGGTTGGGGTGAGGTGTTGGGACTTAGGGGGGCGTACCCAGAGAGTCCAATACCCCTTAATTAAGGAATGTAGCTTCAATCATACTATGAAGGCCCTTATAATTTAAGGTATATTGCTTAAACAAGGGGTACTGGGCTCTCTGGGTATTGGTTTGGGGGTTTAACAGTTTGGCGTTTAGGGTGTAGGGCTTAGGATTGGGAAGAGAGATTGGGAGAGGCCCAGAAAAGTCTGCATGCACTTTTGCTCCGGCAATGCTTGCAGCCTACCCGACGGACAAGAGACAAGAGCGCTGCGAGCTTGTTCTTGGTGTGAGTTTAGGGTTTTTGTGACTTTCAAGGTTCGGGGTTTGAGGTTGGCCTCCTTGGCAACCATCAGGTACCAGCATACCAAAGCAACCAGACCTCACAAGCTCTGGTCATACAAAGCAGACAGAGACTGCTAGATCATGCACAACAGGTGCAGACAAGCTGCATAGCATCTGCCCTGTGAAGACGGCCTCAAAGCCAACGGCTTCCGGCTTCACATACTTGCCTCGCACAGATTGGGCTGAGCAGAGAAACAGGCATCTGTGCATCAAGATAAGGTCGTAATGACAAGCCAAGTGGCGAATGTTATCCAGCAGAGATACCTGCAGCCCGGAGATGTGCAATGACCTTGCAAGGGCTCAGTTGACAAACGCTGACAAACAAACCAAATCAAGAATAAAGTTGTCACGCAGGTCACCAAAAGGCTTAACGGTTCTCACATATTCTGACACCAACCACTAAACCTGAAGACCCACGCATGAAACAGCTCCGGGCCAAGAAGCTTGTCAAGAGAGCACACCCGCTCTGCGAGGGAAGTCTGCGACTGCGCGTCATATTCACTGAGGGCGTGTCCTGCCAAAGCCCTTGCTTGACTTCGGAGCACCCGGCTGGACGAAACTGTAAACCTGAAACCCTAAGCCCTAAGACTCTAAGGCGTATCGGATATCAGGTTTCGGGCTTCGGGTGAAGCACACTTCAATGAGAACTTGGCCGTCTTCGCGATTCTAAGCATAAGACTCCCCTCGTAGTCAGCTGCCAAGGCTTCGATCAAACAACACGTCATTGAGCCAGATTGATACTTGGCCATCGTCCTGAGGAACGGCGCCAACGGAGAGCATCCAGAATCGACCTTTCGTCCACTTCAGGTTCCAGGAAGTTGTACCAGGCGATGCCAACGAACACGATCTGCCTGGGATGAAAAAAGGGGCGCGCACGATGGCCAATCTAGCGATCTAGCCTTACAGGTTCGAGCCTTCAAATCGGAGAGGCACGAAAATACCAGGAATGGTAAAGAGGCTACAAATCCCAAAGCCCTGTCGCGGTCGCGGTGGTGGTAGTGGAGCTACATCAGACATGTTGTTGCTGGTAGTGATGGTGGTGCTGTGTTCTTGGCATTTGCAACATGTATAATTATAGTAAGGGACACTAAGGAATAATATTCGCAATCATGTACGCTTCTATAGTCTATCGTGTCTTTCTGGACTCAGGAGCATGATGACGTTGACCACGGCCAGCACGAAGGTTTGACAAGAGCCCAAGGGACCTTCGGCCACGATCAGATCATAGCGCTTTATGCAGAGGGCTGTGAGTTTTTTCTGAGGGTCTGGACCCAGAGCACCCGTGCCGATGAAGAGGAACAGATCCCACGTCGACTCGCCGAATCTGTAGTACTCCTGGGCAGTCTGCTGAACTGCTCTGGTCACAAGGTGCCTCTGAAACACTAACAGGCAGACACGCCCAAGCTCAGAGTCCTAGAGGTCCTAAAACTAAGGCCAGGCATCTTTGGTTTGGGTGTCCAGGACTTTTTCGGTAATCGTGTCCTCCCAAGCACCACGAGATATGCCGCGATCATGTGAAGTGAGACCCCAACACCACCGACACGAAGAACCCTGAAGCCTAAACCCTAAACCCTACACACCAAACCCTATACCCTAAACCGCAACAGAACACAGCAAGAAATATGACCTGAAAGACTGCGTGGTCCATCTTTGGCGGATCCAAGCTCGACCGCCGTCTCGACAACTTGGACACTTCAGACTCAAACTCCTGCGCAGAAAGCACCAGAAGGTTGCAACTTCACACGCAGCTCACATCGTCACACAAAGGTCGGCACTCTCAGCTTTTGCAACTTACACTGGCCACATAGTACGCTTATCATGACTGTACAGTAACCTTATCCTTAACCTTGAGTAAAGATACAAGCGCCCCGGCCTTGCCGCTGACCGTGGGAAACTTCAGCGGGGAATCATGTTCATCATGTTCTGGCAGCAAGATGGAGTGTTGGCAACATTTGCCCACTACCACAACAGGGCAGACAGTGTCAAGCTGACTCTACTGCTTGTACTTTGCACGGGTAGCCTGAGATAATGATGCCAGCCTCGGCCAAACCTCATGTCAGAGCGAAAATGCAGAACACGACTTCCACACAGGCCGACGCAGAAGCGCAACCCCAAAACAACCAAACGCTCCGTAAGGCAAATGCGCACTTGTGGAAATTGTTCGTCGACGTTGATCTCCAAAGATTCGCCACCGCGCTGCATGATGAGAGCCTGCGCCAGGCTCCGCTAGGCCGCACAAAGCACTTCAAAGGGTTTAGGATTTTGAAGAGGTTTAGGGCTTGGGGTTTTGAGGTTTAGGGTCTACGAGGTTTATGAGGTTTCGAGGTCCGCTTCGTGGTCGAAGCTCTCGACGCGAATCACCCCTGCCGCACCTTGACCAAGCGATCTAACTCGCTGATGCGGGCGTCGAGAAGTGGAACAGGCGAGACGCTCGCCTGCCGTCATCATACTCGTTAGAGAAAAACGAGTGAGCGAGCAAGCATGAGAAAGAGGGTGCGTCAATGCTAGGTGGGGGAGTGAAAAACATCCCTGGCGCATGTTGCTTTCATGCACAAGGCAATGGCTGAACAAAGCCGAAACGCTCACTCCTGGTCACAGCAACCCACATCATGGCCTCCAGTTCAGCGAACCGCTCGTTGATCCGGTCCAGAATTTCGACATCATTGAGCTCACCTTGCACATGTCACGTGAGCCCACTCTGAGAAGCGACCTCCTCCCAACGCAGAAACAGTCTAGGCTTCGAAGTTCGTCTTAGACAGCAGCTTGGACAGAGTCTCTTCCCATTGAAGATGGAGTTGCAAGATTGCAACAATGTAAACCGGAAAATCTGGCTACCCGTGGCACCCAACACATGCTCCTTGAACGTACACTACTCCAATCTACAATTTGCATACCAGCTACTGGACTAGACCCTGCCTCACCCATGAAGTGCCACAAGAGTTCAGCAGTTCAGGACACAGCACTAGGACGCACGATCTGCGCGAGATTTCACAAGCGGCCCGTGCCTGGTGGAAACACGGGGCTAGTTGCCATACTTCAGCACGAATCGAAGACCGAACATCAACACGAACTGATTGCAAAGAAGCTGAACTTGAAATCTTCGTGTTGATGAAGGTTTGGAGGGTGTTGTAACGGACGTTGTCAGAGCGGTAGGCTAAACTGCAAACTCCATACAAATTCGCAACGACTGTGAGCCGCAGAAGCTTTCAAGCAAGCTCGATGCTTTCAACGAACTGTTAGTTGGACTATAAGCCCGAAGATATGGCATCTGAATACCGATGCCGTAGGACGCAGCAAGGCGTGGAACGCCAAAAGCTGCTAGCCTGTAAAAGCTGAAAGTGTCAACTGAAACTGTCGACCAGTTGCCTAATTATGTAACCCAGTAACCCATGATTTAAGTAATTGGAGCCCTCAGCTTTGATTGTTATCATTTGTTGCGTGAACCAGTTCGCAGGATGCTCGTACGGGAGGGGTGGAACGCGTACAACGACAGGCGCACAGGCACCGCCCTCGACAGGGAACTCAAGCACCGAAACTGAAGCCGACTGAAGGCAACAGCGCATCGTTCTAGGGTTGAGGGCTTATGGTCCAGTTTGGAGCTGCGGGTGTCGGAGCATCCGACGCTTGTGCGGCTTTGATGGCTCGACTGCAGTACGTAACGTGATTGAAAAATCACCAGGTCTATATCCCCACACTAAGTCAAGATCCCTAAAATAGCAGAAGACTCTGTCACCTTTCTCCTCAAGAGTTTGGCTCTCGCGTCGTTGGGCCAGCTCCAGCAGAAGGCAAGACCTGGCAAGAGACGCAAGTAAACATCAGGGGCTGGGATATTATGAAGTCGTACACGGACCAAAAAATCACTGGCCTTCACAGTACCAAACAGCACAACCAAACGGTGATAAGAAAGCTTCAAACTCAGAGCAACCGATCCGCCTCATCCCCCCCAGATGGCTGCCACCTGGAGACTTTCCGGCTGATCAAAGTTGGGTTCAGGGTTTGGGGTCTGAGTTACGAAATGCGGCTTTTCGGGCGTAAGGTTTTGTCTTCATACATCAGTGGATAGCATCCCCCTAGTTGGACATTGCTGTCTGGGAGCATTGGCTCTGAAGTTTTAGACGAGTGATTCATTCCTGCAACAGGCGAAGGCAGAGATACGCCGGAAACATGAAAACCCAGACAAGTACACACATGCCTTTTGTGGGCATGCGTCAGCCACATGAGTACTGTCAAGCATCCTTCTGGCGGACACTCTTCAAAACAATTGAAGCATGTGATGATTGCTGATAATCGAAGCACATGAAACTGTCCAAAAAACGAGCAGCGACAACGACAGGTTCAAATCCTGGAGCATGCCATACTGCATCATCTACCATACTACTTTACAACCAGGCTACTGTAATTTTTATAACGACCATAGTGGCTACAACAGCTAGCGCAAAAATACTTTGCATTTAACACATGAACAAGGAGACGCTGTCTACACGACGTTTCCACGCGCACATACCCACACAAAAACGCACGGAAATCTAATTCCACATCCACCCTCAATGACGAGACTGTAAACTCTAAAGCATAATACCTTAAACTCCTTAAACCTCACACCTGGTCAAGTCCAGGCCACTTGCCTGTCTTCCGGGTCCATCGTCACCCAAAGCGGGCCCTGGACCAGCCGAATGCAACTTGGCTTCGTCTCAAACAAGTTGTATGTCGAAGTACGCACATGGCGAATCGGTGCGGCGCAAGTGCCTCGGCCATCACGGACCGCGTACCACTGTTTGCATCTATAGAAGATTTTCTCATATTGTACCGCAACAACTCATATTCTACTGTACCGTATTGTATAGCACTGTATAGTATTGTATGATATCGCACTCTATGGAAATATATTATACTTGTATTGTATTATTGCAGTTCTAGTAGATCCTACTGTCGTAAACTACAATGAAGGTGTATTTAGGATATTGGTCGTGGCCGCCCTATGTCCGGCCTTGGGCCTGTATCTGCGTCGAAGAGGCGGACCTGAGCGGAGCTCGCGGGTTGTCGGAGACGTGAGCATCGAGCACCCAGCCTGCAGAAAACTCCAGAAGTGACTTCACGTGCAAACTGCTGGCTGAACTGGGCGCTGGGCTTCTGTCGTAGAGGGCTTCGATAGCGAAGTCCTTCTCAGTGCGGAGTCAGATTGGTAAGAAGCAATTCCGAAAAGCAATGCTTGGGACATCTTGCCCGATGCTGCCGAGAGTCGGGTCTCTTCGCTTTGGAGGTGCGCGGCAATGGAAAGTCCTTGACAGTCCAACCGAACAAGCCTGAGGATCGCGTTTTTCTCTGACTGCGCTTCTCGGTCTGAACGGATCCTCGAAAGTCCAAACCCTGAACTGCCCTGAACCACGAACTGCCCATAAACCGTCTTGAGGCCCTGGCGATTTCGGTCTCGGAAAGGAACCCTCCAAGGGTGCGACAGGATCGAAGAGGTGCTGTCGCATGGGATTCAGGCAGTTCGGGTTTAGCGTTTTGGGCTGCATTTGAGCAAGTCTGGCTGTGATGGCTAGCCCCCGGAGCGCAGCCGAACTGGTCAGCATCGAAAATGAATAAAGGCAGCAGAGCTCCTCAGGGCTTAGGGTTTTAAAGCGGCACATTCGAGTTTTCGGCCTTAACCGCTTCGGGATTTGAGGGTGAGGTACACCAAAAAGCACAACCAAACGGTGATAAGAAAGCTTCAAACTCAGAGCAACCGATCCGCCTCTTCCCCCCCGGATGGAAGCCACCTGGAGACTCTCCGGCTGATCAAAGTTGGGTTCAGGGTTTGGGCCCAAGTCAGGAAATGCAGTTTTTCTGGCCGAAGGCTTTGTGTTCAGACAGCAGTGGATAGCATCTCCAAGTTGGACATTGCTGTCTGGGAGCGTTGGCTCTGAAGCCTTAGATGGGCGTTTCATTCCTGCAATAATTAGGTGAAGGCAGAGATACCCGGAAACATGAAAACCTAGACAAATACATAGATAGATAGGCCAGGCAAAACTCTACAAGTACCTCTTGTGGGCATGCGTCCGCCAGGTGAGTACTGCCCAGCATCCTGCTCTATGACGATTTCCAAAACAAGCGAAGCATGTGATGATTGCTGATACTCGACGCGTATGAAAATGTCCAGGAGGCTTTCGAGCAGCGACAACAACAAGTTCAAATCCTGGGGCATGCCATAGTGCATCAATTTACCATACTAAATTACTACTAGGCTGCCTTGAGACTATAACGAACATAATGACTAGAACGGCTAGTGCAAAATTTTCTGCATTTAACCAATGCACAAGGAAACGTTGTCTACACGACGTTTCCGCGCCCACATCCACAGAAGACTTTGACCCTGCGAAACTCAATGACGAGACTCTAAACGCTCTAAAGCATAACATCTTAAACCTCACACCTGGTCAAGCCCTGGCCGCTGGCCTGTCTTCCGAGTCCATCGTCACCCAAAGCGGGCCCTGGACCTGCCGAAAGCAACTTGGCTTCGTCTCAAACAGGTTGTATGTCGAAGTACGCTCATGGGATGCGGTGTGGTGCAAGTGCCTCGGCCATCATGGACGGTGTACCACTGTCTGCATCCACGTCGTTGAAGCACCCCTGCGGCGCCTTGACCAAGCGATCTGACTTGCTGATGCGGGCGTCGAGAAATGGAACAGGCGAGACGCTCGCCTGCCGTCATCTCACTCGTGATGGAAAAGCGGTGAGCGAGCAAGCAGAAAGAGGGTGGGTCAATGCATAAGTGGAGGGAGTGAAAGACATGCCTGGAGCAGGTTGCTACAAGGCAATGGTTGCCCAAAGCCGATTCGCCCACTCCGGCATGGTCACAGCAACCCACATCATGGCCTCCAGTTCGGCGAACCGCTCGTTGATCCGGTCCGGAGTTAGGGCATCATTGGGCTCACCTTGCACATGTATGTGAGCCCACCCCGAGCAGCGACCTCCTCCCAGCGCAGACAGCAGCATAGACAGATTCTCTTCCCAAAAAGGGTGCTACGGGTTCAAATCGCCTTTTCTGCCAAGAAGCAACATTGAAGATGGAGTTGCAAGATTGCAACAACAATGTACACCGGAAAATCTTGTTACCCGTCGCAACCAACACATGCTCTTTGAACATACACTACTCCAATCAGAAATTTGCTTGCTAGACCTTGCCTCACCCATGAAGTGCCAGAAGAATTCAGCAATTCAGGACATAGCACTATGACGCACGATCTGCGCGAAATTTCACGAGCGGCCCGTGCCTGCTGGAAACACAGGGCTGGCTGCCATACTTCAGCACGAACCAAAGAACTAACATCAATACGACTTCATTTCAAAGATGCTTAGCCTAAAATCTTCGTGTTGATGAAGGTTTCCTCACGTGGAAGGTGTTGTATCGAACATTGTCATGGTGGTAGGCTAGACTGCAAAGCCCTCACCAATTCGCAACGACCGTGAGCCGCAGAAGCTTTCACACAAGCTCGATGCTTTCAACGAACTGTTCGTGAGACTAGACAACATTACACAAGTCTTAAGCCCTATAAACCCCAGCCCGCCTCTCAATCCCTGAACCTTTACGGGCATGACATGAATCGTATCGAAGGCCCTCAATGGAAACGGTGTACCCCTACGCTCCCAAGCCTCTGCATTAAGGGGGCTGTACCTTCAATGATACGGTTGATGGACAAAATCCTGCATGACCCTAAGGACCCTAAACTATGGGAATTATGGTATATTCCTTATAATGGGTAATGCAGGATTTTGTCCATCAACCGTATCAATAGGACCCCTCAAAAGAATCAAAAGATGATTGGTTGATGGTGTTCGGAGTCCCTGTGTCAGGCACTTCGCATGACCCAGGCTCGCAAAAGAATAATTACCAAAGTCAGACCAGGAAATTACCAAAGTAAGACCACGAGCTTTTAAAAGAGGTGAACATGAGAACAATAAGAAGAACAAAAGTGGTGACATGATAGCAAGGATATGAACACAATATTCTAAACATGAAATACCACAAGACATCATCAACCTGTTACAGTATATGTGATAACTTGCAATACAAATTCGGGTACAGCTTTGGTCAGCCGTGCAACTTCATACCGCAAACCTCTAAGACGACCCGTCAAGCACCAAAACGGAAACCGACTGAAGGCAAAAGCGCATCGTTCTAGGGTTGAGGGCTTATGGTCCGATTTGGAGTTGGGGGTGTTGGGGCATCCGACCCTTGTGCGTGACTTTGATGGCTCGATGGCAGGAAAGTGATTGGAAAAACCGCCCAGTTTAAATCCCCACACTGAGTCAAACTCCCTGAAGCAGCAGAACACTCTATCATCTTTGTCCTCAAGATCTTGGCTCTCGCGTCGTTGGGCCAACTCCAGCAGAAGGCAGGACCTGGCAAGAAATGCAAGGATGCATCAGGAGTTGGGGTTATTATGAAGTCGTACACGGACCAAAAAAATGACTGGCCTTCAAAGTGCATGCCCTCCGCTCCCCGATACTCCACATCAACTTCACGCCGTGACTCCAAATCCCACAGCAAAAACCACTCTGATCGAAGCTGGGGGGCCGACGATTCAGCCAAGCTGACTAAAGTCGGAAGAATCATGGCAAAGGAAGGGTAGTTACTGGACAAGAAACTGGCAAGCAGTACACCATTGACGATTTTGGGCAAGAGAATCCTAACTTCCACGGTTCAGTATCCAACAGCATAGTCGCACCAAGTCGAGATGCCTGGCTAAGTGATGAAGCCTAGGAGAGGCCGAATTCTAGACCGTAAGCTTATCCCCCGAAACAGAAATGCCACCACTGAATACTGCAAACTGCTTACGTATCTCGCATTTACTTACAGTGAACTCATACCGCTAATCCACCGACAGTACAAGTATCAGCAGCAACCACAAGAAGCTGTAGCAGTAGCAGCGAGTAGCACTTCTGGTCGTAGTTTAGTAGTAGGTTGCGTCATAGCAGGAAAGACATCAAAGTGCAGGATAGAAGGTGCCGGCACGTAGGTTCGGCGGTAAGTTGGCAGGTATACGCGAGTAGCCGGCGATGTCAAGCGGTTCAGCAGACAGACTAGAGGGTCCTCCCGGCTGCACCACACCTAGACTTGGTGTCGATTTGAGAAGCCCCCATCACGTAAGGCTGATGTCCTGTGTGTCTTGTGGTGGTAAACCAACAAGCACAAATCAAAATCATCCAAAATCTACCTAGTAAGCATCTGAACCAAAACATGGCGTTCCAAAACCAGGGGCTTTTGGGGCAGGGCAGTGCAGGCTCGGAAGGCGGGGAACTCGCAAAGCGACGTTTCGGGGGCTGGGGTGTTCAGTGGGGCAGGAAGGCAAAGACTACCTGCATCTTCATTCAACTTTCGTCTGAGTCTGTGTAGCCTGAGATGGGCTTCGCGAACTCTTGTAGGGGACTCCAAACAATGACTAAGAGCCATCGTTCAGACATCTCTTCCACAATGGATTAAGCTGCTTGGGACCGTCTAGGACACTTTGGAAAACTCGGAGAGCAAGTGGGATCCGGCCTCGTCACGCATCACATGAATGCAGCGAGAAACCTGGTTGCCGCACAAAGATCGCATCAGCAGACAGCTGGTGCTCGTCGGCCCAGGGACCGACGACTCTGTCGACAGCTGCCTCGACGTCGCTAGCCCTGGCATCCTCCTCATCAGAAGATCTCTCTGTCGAAGAGCCACTGTCACTGCCTTCCGCCTGTGCATCAGAACCAGCACGGTCTTTGCGCCAGCATGCCAGACCGAGTCAAGTCGGGATCAAAGGAGCCGCCATTGACCTCCCGAAGAAGTTGCACCAGGGACCTCAAGGGACTCGCAAGCTCATCGCGAGAATAAATCACCAAGGACCTGTCGGCCCTCGGAACATGATNGTCGGGATCAAAGGAGCCGCCATTGACCTCCCGAAGAAGTTGCACCAGGGACCTCAAGGGACTCGCAAGCTCATCGCGAGAATAAATCACCAAGGACCTGTCGGCCCTCGGAACATGATGTCCCAACAGCTTGCGCGACCCGTGGCCCAAGCCCTTCTTGGCACACCACGAAAGTAGCGTCGCCTTGCAGCTGTGCGTCCCGACTCTGATGTTCCCCGTGGTGACGTCTATTTCTTCTCGATCATATCATATCACATCAGACTACTGGGGAGGCCACCCCCCGCGGACCCCAAACCATCCCAATTTTTCGGACCCAAAACCAGGGGACACGTTCCAGCTTAATGAAAACAACAAGTGCACGACAAAAAGCTCTTGCA
>BGNK01003246.1:58113-79468 GCA_003297005.1 Symbiodinium sp. clade A Y106 | reverse complement strand
GGGGGGGGAAGGGGGGGGAGGGCTTTGCCATAAAAAAGAGAGTTTTTGGCGCACTCTCGGTTCCTTTACGGGTTCCTTCCTTCTTTCAGGTTTCCTTGACTTGAGGTGTTTGAGGTTTGCGGGTTTGACGCGGTTTATGTGTTTAGAATTTTGGTGTTTTTGAATTTTGGGCGGGAGATTTTGTGGCTTAGGGTTTACTTTGAGGGTCCTGGCTTACTTAAGACTTAAACCGTCTATCTCTAGCATATAGCAGCCCCCTAAAGCCCTACAAGGCTCTAGAAACAATCGGTAGAATTCCAGAAGCCCGAATGAAGCCCTGTGACCACAGATCCGTTTGCATCGCCCTTCACTTGCAAGCGTAACCTGAAACCCGGACAAAAGCCCTGTAGCCCCTCAGAAGACTCTGTAAAGCCTTTCTAACTGCTCCTGGAACCAAAACGATCTTGAAGAAACCCTGTAATTGCATGCGAGCTTTCATGCAGTTAAACACCCAAGAAGGAACCCTTCCAGGAAAGAACCCTAAACCCTAAACCCAAGACCCTAAACCCAAAGCCCTAAACCCTAAACCCCAGGTCTCTAAACCCTCACTCAACGCCCAACAAGGCACGCCTTCGCTGTGCCTTGGCAGGGCCGGATCACCACGGTGGGGCGACCCCGCCGAGGCCTAGAAAGACTCATCAAGGGTTCAGTGGTTTCAGGGTCAACGATAGCGTGGTTAAGCTGAATTTAGAGGCCTGCATCGTCAACCTAACTCTCCAGGGCCCGAAACCCCCCAAAAGCCCGCAACGAACCCTTACACCCTAAACCCTATAACCCTTAGGTTAGGTTCAAGCACTGCAGCCAGAAAAATGGAGCTCAAAGAAAATCCAAACCCTTACAACTTACACCTAAAGACTCGCACCCGCAGGCCCCCTTCCCAAAACTCTACGTAGCTTCGGCAGGTGGCGACAGCTCAGCAGTTCAGGCGGCACTCCAAGAGGCCCGGTCTGCTTAAAGTAGAAGCTTTACTGATCAGTGGTACTGTTCCCTAGGGATCCTTGTTGAATTATGACTGTAGGAGTGCTCCTTAGGGCTCTTATTATGATTGTAGTACTATTCCTTGGGGTTCCTTATTACGGTTGTTGTAGTACTTCGAAGAGAAAAAGATGCCCCCAAATCCTTTTCGAATTTTTAAGGCCCCTATGTTAGCTGATTACAGGGCTTCGCAGGGTCTTGTCGAGTTCTTATAAACGGGCTTAGTTAATGTCGTTGTTAAAACGGAAGTGTAGCCTGTAAAAGGATGAAAACCTTCCGGAAACAGTAAACTAGTAAACTCAGCCTTGTCTAAGCTCATATGGAGGTCCATCACATCCACGCAACCAGGGAAGCGTTCGCGGCTCTCAGGTGCGGCAGGGGGGGGGGGAAGGGGGGCTGCGGGGGACGGATTTTTCAGCCTTCGGTTTGTTGGGGGCTCAGAAATTTTGGTGAAGGGTGTTGCAGTTTTGAGATGGATGTTTTTGGGATTTCTTTGTGTCGAGTCTGGGATTAGTACTTAATCGGGCCTTGAGGAAACCTTTGCCTTCGTGTATATATACAAATATATATATATATATATATATATATGTATATGTATATGTATATTTGCATGTATACGGGTCCCGCGGTTTCTGCTAACCTCACATCTAAACTCTAAACTCCCTCAAACCCCAATCCCTAAGCCTTAATCCCTAAACCCCCAACCCCGAACCTTAAATCAAGCCATCAACCCCAAACCCTAATTCGTAAATCCTCAAGAATGCACTTCCACCCAAGGCCTGGGCTTCCATGGACACTGAGCCGAACGCTGCATGAATCATCAGAAACACGCAAGACATTCTGAAGTCCGAGACGAGGTCTACGGTTCAGGATGTAAATCCTGCATTACCTTAGTGACCCTAAACTATGGGAATTATGGTATATTCCTTGTTATGGGCAATGCAGGATTTATATCATCAACCGTAGGTTGAGTTTTTTGTTCTAGGCCAGTGGCTACAATCATGTTCCGGACAGCTTTAAGGACTATATTCGAAACCGCAAGCCGTAGAACACCTGAAGCCGCAGACCCTGCACTTACATCCAATCAGACCTGAAGCCCCAAACCCTTGTACCTTTCACATTTCGCGGTCATATGGTCCGGCATAGCGGCTCGGGTTCTTTTTTGGGTTGAAGGTGTAGGACTGTAGAATTTTTGGGTTTAGGGTTTAGGACGTCAGGTTCAGGGTCCAGGATATAGGTATAGTCCGTCAAGCCCCTGAAAAGAGTTTCTTCAGATTGGACGGCACCGTGGCCTGTTGGGGCGCCGCGGAGAGTGGAGGTGACTGCAGTGAAGTCGAAGGCACTGGCCGAGGGGGCGATTTGGGAGTTTCGGCAAATAGGCTATTTAGGGTACTGTATTAGGGTCCCCTATTTTCGGAAACTCCCATTTCCTCGAGTTTCAGAGTTCCCCTCTTTTTTGTGGGTCCTTGTGCTAGCATGAAGGATCCTGTTCCTTGGAGTTCGTACATATCGTTAGAGTTCTACATTTGGGTAGTTCTCTAAATTAGGGTCCCTTTCTAGGTCCCCAAAATAGTACGGCACCCAATTTAGAGAACTACCCATATCCTGAAACTCCCATGTACTGTCACCCTAAACCCTAAACCGTAAACCTAAACCCCTAAACTAGCCATATTCTGAAGCTCCCATCTAAGGCGCAGGTTTTGTAAGTCCAAGGGCCGGGAGCTGCGCTCAGGGCTTTCTTGCGAGGCTGTGTTTTGGGATGCCCTAAATTCCAGCATTCGGAATTCGGGGGAGTTTAAGGGAATGTAATTTTTTTAGACTACACTATAACATGATGTACTGTCCTATACTGTGTTATAACATGCGATGATATACTATAGTTAAAAGCCCTCATGTTGAAATGCGGCTTTCTGACACTGCATCCACCAGGGCGTTGCTTCGTGGTTCTTGTTTGAATGTCAGACTGCTGCATCTCAGTTCAGTGTCTGTACTAGGACGAGCATGAGGAAGACGACGATGCTGACGACGTACATAGACATTCTTACAGTTGCTGTTGTTAGGCTTCTTCTTGCCATCCCCGCTATTGGCAGCTGTACCATCATTGCAAACTGCCAGCATCAGTTCCTGCAAGTGAAACTCTTTAAAGGCTACAGGCAGCCGGGGATTCGATGCTCAGCACCAGGCCGACTGCATCGGGTCGTTGCGCTCTGTGCAACGGACGGTGCCTTTGCGGCTCTGACGTCGGAAGGGCAGGCGCCTGAAGAGTGAAATTTGGAATCCCACAGTCTCTTAAGTCGTAAGGTGTTTGTGCGGTTTAGGGTTTAGGGTTTAGGGCCGAAAACGTGCACATGTTTTGGTTGTGAGTCGCTCCTGCCACAGTCACTTTGCATCCTGGTGTGTCAATGGTGTTCGAACCACGCTGTGGTCCTGGGCTGGTCTTGAGAGCCTCAGGGCTTCTCTCGGGACGGTGCTTGGGAAGCTATGTATGGCATGGAGTGTCAGCTGTCTCGTGCTCTCTCAATATGAAGATACTATAAATCCACCTTAATGACCCTAGACCCTAAACTATGGGAATACTACTGCCAAGCTACCATTCTTATTCTTCGGTAGCCCTAATTACGCTCTGAGCCGGTTGGCAGGTCGAGACGTGGGGGTGCCCCCGCGCCGGGGGGGATAGCCGGGCCCTGCGGCCTCAGCTGCGGGATATCAAGGTCCCGGCTTAGGCTTTAGGGCTTTAGGTTTTTTCGGGCTTTAGGGCTTTAGGGTTTTAGGTGTTTTAGGGTTTTAGCGGTTTGGGTTTAAGGTTTGGGGCTCAGGGGGGTTTAGGGTGTGGGGCTTAAGGTTGAGTTTGGAGCTTAGTGTTCAGGGTTTACTTGTGTTATTCGTACTTACGAAGCCGGCGAGGCTGCTTCATCGTCCTTCAGGTTTCAGTAACCCTAAACCCTAAACCCGGAACCCTAGACCCTAAATCCTAAACCTTAAACCCTAAACCGTTCTGGCTTCGATCTCAGGTTGCGCGTGGTTTAGGGCATTTTGAGGGCCGTGGTCTGCCAAATGTGCTCCTGCAAATGAGTAGTTCTCTACTTTAGGGTCCCTGTTTAGGAACCCTACATGAGGCGGCACCCTCATAAAATCACCGCTACGCGAATAGTATAACACAAGACCCTTCGCGCTTGAATTCGCCAATAGTCGTATCGACAGAACTATGAAATAAATGACCTGCCTAGGACAGAAGGGGCCTGCCACACGTGAAAAGCACAAACAGTGGCTCCTGTTCTGATTAACGAGTTTGATGGTTGGGATCCTGCAACAAAATGCCATTCTAAATCCATGAGCCCCAAAACTACACGCGGAGCCATGTATCCAACACTGGAGCTACATTGGAGAGCTACCCTACACCCTAATGCCTAAAACCCTAAAGCCCTAAATCCTGCACCCCTAAAACGGTTAATAATTAGAATAGGGTTTCGGTGTATATTATACTGTAGCCATAACGAGAAACCTCCAAAACCCTATTCTAATTATTAAGGCCCCTACAGTAGGCGCCGTTCTTGTTCCTCAGGCCTTCGAACAACAAGTTTTCGGGTTGGAAGGTTTGGGCAGCTCACGGTTGTATATAAGGGCGCTGAGGAGGTTAATGCGCAGGGCTCAACCCCATAAAACCCTACGGACCCTACACTGGAAACACTGAGTTTTTTGGGATTTAGGGTTTAGGATTTAGGGTTCAGGATCTCGGATTTCGGGTGCAATGTAGGAACCTGATTAAGAAACCTTCGGTCTTTATTAGGGTTCCTGATATGGATCCTAGGGTTTCTTAATCAGGTTCCTACATTAAGTTGGAAATTTACGGTTTGTAAGACACGACTGTCTGGTTCTTAGTAGGGAATGCGGGAATGGATTATGGAGACTATGATTGGGGATTATATAGGGATTACTATGGGGATCCATTCCCCCATTCCTTACTGAGCACCAGACAGTATTGTGATTTCGGGTGTAAGTGTGAAATTTATCCCAACACCCCAACCCCTAGAGAGACAGGCGGTCGTTGCTACTTCGCGGGCATTTTCCGCCTTGTCTGCCACGGGTGGCGTCTTTTGCTGGGGAGACCTTGCTGCATTTCAGAACCTAGGCATTCCAATATAATGTAGGAATACTAGGTTCCTTTAACGGTTCCTTTGAGGGTTAGGGTTTAGGGTTTAGGGGTTCCTTAAGGGACCTGATGAAGAAACCTTGGGCCTTTATCTGGGTTCCTTATATGCATGCTACTTCATCAGGCTCCTACATCACCCTAACTACCAGGACCCCCAATGGCCCTTGAATGGAGCTCTTATGGTCCTCAATAGTAGGTATTTAGGGTATATGGGAGGGTAGTGGGTCTAATTCAGGAGTATACTTTAGATCATGTTAGGGATCCTTTAATGGCTTGAGGTGTGTTCCTGGGTTTTGGGATTTTGGAAAATCTGGGAAGCGGTCAGGGTGTAGGATGTAGAGGCTCAGGATTTGGGGGTTAAGTTTTGGAGTTAAGGATTTAGGGTGTAGAGTTTAGGGTTCGGGAGTTGGGGCTGTAAGTGTGGATGTTGGCGAATGTGGATTTTGGATCTAGCAGTTTCGGATTTAGGGCTTAAGCTTAGGTTCAGTTTCTGCGCTTGCCGTTGTCTTCCCTGTGTCACACACCCTGAGGCCCCAAACCTCCACTCTGAACAATGCTGAGCCACAATTTTGGTTCTAGAACCCTGATAATGCTGTTTTGTTTCCTTCAAGGAACCAGCAAAGGAACCACTAAATCCCAAAACCTATTGCACTGCTATGCTATAGAGGCCTAATCCATTCATTACCAATATTATTCCCTCGAGTTCCTGTTTAGAATGATACGCAAAGGATCCTGAAGACCTATTCGAATTGTTAAGGCCCCTACATTGGAGTCTCTGTCCCATCCATGCATAGGTTTCGGGCTCGCGGCCGAAAAGGTAAGCCTCTGCGCCTCAACACCCCTTATCTGCAAACTCTGCAAACCTTAAGACTAGAACACGAAATGCCCCTGCATCATAACTCGCTATTGATGGAATCAATCCCGCATTGTCTCGGAAGCAATACACCATAAGGCGCATAGTTCTGGGTAGTAAATCCTGAGTAATGGGTGCACTTTACACTTGTTGGGATAATTAATGTTATTTCCTATAGCGCCATTTACACTTTTCTCAGGTTTATGAACTCAGCAACCGAGAAACCCTTCAGTTGTACAGCCCTCTTGCGGAGACCCTAGACTCTAAACCCTAAACACAACAAGCTAAATGAGGAGACCCTGCGATGGGTGGTGCGAGTATCGACAGCGCCTGGCGCCAGCCTGTGCGGAAAATCTGCGCCTCCACCGGGGCCTTTGCGGCCTTGTGCCAGGAGAACGGATCTAGGGTTGAGTGATGTGCGGTACTGTTGGGCGTCTGAGGACTGTCTGTAGTAGTAGTAGTAGTAGCAGTAGTAGTAGTCCCTAACTGGGGTTGAATGAATGATGGTTATGGTTTTGTGGTTTTGGACTTTCGTTCGGGTTTAATTCTGGTCTAGGGTTTAGGATCTAGGGTTCATAAGTGTGGGTTCCGGGTTTATTTCAGCCTCTTTGGAATCGAACCTCAAAATTTGAAAGTCTTTAAACTCTAAGCCATCAGTCTGTCAGGTGCAGGGACTGGCTTAAACCCTGCACCCTAAAACTCTTAACTTAAGCCCGAACCCATGGTGTCATAGGGTTTCCGCTTTCAACACCCTAAACCCTAAGCCCTTGCACCCTAAAGCCCTTAAGCCCCACACCCGTTACGCCTTAACGGATTTCCACACACCCGTTACGCCTTAAGGGTTCAAGCTCGTTAGCAGGTTGTTGCTCTGCATCTCGCGTAGGGCAACCGAACGTGATCCGCTTCCTTTGCAAACGCTTCTGCCCAAAGCTAGTTATTTGTCCTTGGGCAAGAGGTGGCAGGGCTGTAGTGAAGTGTTATGTCTACAACCAAAAAGCGGGCTGAAGTTAGACTGTGCTACCCAGAGAGCTTAATATGCCTTCAATCAAGGAATATACTGAACATAGGGCTTCTCATTCCCATACTTATACAAGGTATATTCCGTTCCGTACTTAGGAGGTATTGAGTTTTTGAGCCTGTGCTAACACCTGCGAGGACGGCACAGTTGTGACGTGGGGAAGTGCCTCGCATGGGGGAGACCGCAGTGCGGTGCAGAAGCACTTGCAGAGCCTGGGGCGCTCTTTTTAGGGAGCCAAAAGCACATGGCTTAGATCTTTTAGTTTAGGGTTGAGGGTTCAGGGTTTTTAATCGTTCCAACTCATGGGGATGTTGCTCAAAAGCGTGTATGTGCAGAGTGTAAGACAGGGGGTCCTTACATTTTCTGGACATGCCTTTTGCCTTCACCCGAAACCCTACCTGGTACTTAATTGTCTTGTTCTGTTCTGTTTTGCATTGAGTTTCCTTGTTTCCTTAGCATAGGTCTCTAAGCATGAGTACACCCAGCTAAGCAAGGGGACAAATCTAAACTGTAAGCCTCAGCCGTGAGTTGTTTCGTATGCTCGCGGTAGGAGGGTCAGAGGCCTCATTGTAGACAAGGCATGTAACGACGAACATAGAAACCCTAGACCCTGAAAATAAAAAAAACCTTCTAAAACGTGAGGAACGTGAGGGACGTCTATGCCGCCTCCTTCGGCTTCTCTGCAGTCCGAGAGGATGGGATGGCGATCACCTGGGGAAGGATGCAGCCGATGTCAGTCTGCACCTGGCCTTGTAGTTTTGCGGGCTTACATTGGCTTTGGGGATCCTTTCACATGTGAGGCTTGGGCATTGGGGTTCGGGGCTTCAGGATTTCAGGACTGCGGTTTCGGCTTGTGCGTTCAGTTTCCAAGATTATTGTTGCAGCTCGGACCTACACCGAAACCCCAAACCCTCAGGACATCGAAAGTCTACGGTGCGGGGTGCAGCGTTCAGGGCTGGGCATAAGGGGAATTAGGATCTCGTGCTTGGGGCTTCAGGTTTTGGGCTTGGGTTGAGAGCTTTCGGATTTGGGGCTTGGGGTTTGCGGTTTAGGCTTCAGGGTGGGGGTTCGTCAGAAGCCCCTCAACCCTTTACTAAGGCCTGCCTGAGCAGCTCAGAGTGGCAGGTGCCGCAGACAAAGTCTGGAAGCCATGGAACGTCCTTTGAAAGTTCAGGGCTCTGGGGTTCAAGGCATTGATTGGTGTTAACATGTGATTGGGGCGTAGAGTTCTGGGTTTTCGGGCTTCAGGTTTTTAGGTTGTTGGGCTTCGGAGGACCCTGCGAACTTCAAGGGTAGATCCTAAGACGCTTAGCTGATAAAATGTATCAGCGTTCTTCCTGCATACGGACCAGACCCTGACTCCCTAGCGCTCCAAGAACGGACACCCTAACACCCGCCGAAGGCTCCGAACCCTAGGCCCTAAACCCTAACCCTTGAATCCCGAATTGTGAGCTGTTTTGAAGTTACAGCAGGCCGAACCCCTCAACCCGCAACCCCTGTCTGCTCAACCCGAAGGAACGAAAGCACAACTCTATTCCGGCAGCCTGCATACTTGGCCTACGTTTTCGGGGTCTCATACTTTGCGTATGATGATGATGCCCGAGGAAGAGCATTACTAAGTGCTCAGGTCCCTCTATTACAGCCGGCTTTTGAATCCCTAGCCCAAAGGCCTGAGGTCTTAAAACCTATGGTTTAAGCATGAATCCTTGGACCGCCTCCCAGACACCAATGGATTCTAAGCCTGTAAACCTAAGATCCCAAACTGTAAGCCCAATGAAAGTAACCCCTAAACTGCAAACCCCAAGACCGAGCTTGTAAAGCAGAGCCAGGAGGAAATCATAACAAGGATCAGGAGAAGTCTAGCTTTCTGGTCTATTTTGCTTTGTTTGTGGAGGGAGGGGTTGCCCCAACTCTTCATCCTAATCATCCTAAACCCTAAAGCCTAAACCTTAAACCCTAAGCCCTAAACCTTAAACCCTAAACCCTAAACAGGTGTCGTCGCGAGCGGCTGCGCTTTCGCTGCTTTGGCCTCCGATGGGACTTTGGTGACCTGGGGCGACCCGGAGGCCTTTGCGCATGTGTTGGGGATACGGTTGATGATATAAATCCTGGGGTTGCTGTAAAGGGATCTATAGGGGTACCTTTAAGGGGTTCCTTTAAGGGATCTATAGGATTTCAAGGTTTAGGGTTTAGGTTGATGATATAAATCCTACATTACCTTAATGACCCTAGACCATGGGAGTTATGGTACATTCCTCATTATGGGTAACGCAGGATTTATATCATCAACCGTACTTTTTGAGAAAGGTTACAATGAGTGCTACGTGGGTGCCCTACCATAATTCTTTGTGTATGTTGGGGATACTTTGAAAAGGGGCCCACTATGGGTGCTCTGCGGGCTACTATGAATACTTTACTATACATCTCATAGTTCCCTAATTTCTACAAGGGTTAGGGCCTTGGGATGCCTGGACCCTAAACACTATCCCCAAACCTCCAAAGCCCTAAACCCGAAACCTCAAACCCCCCAAAAACTAATTCACGATCTTGGGCCTTGGGATGCCTGGTGATCTGAAAGGGCCTTGCGTGTTGGGTCTCCGTAGCTTCTTGTTTTCGGTGGCCCTTGCATATGGGTGGTTGTCAATATTAGGGTCCCTTTTTGGGGTCCTTATTATAATACGGCACCTAATATTTAGGGTACCCAAAAAGGGACCATAATTTTGACAACCACCCATCTAGGTGTTGGGTTTAGGGTTTAGGGTTCAAGGGTTCAGGGTTTAGTGTACGTTTAGGGGTTTGGGGTATGGTAGGGGCTCAGGTTTTAGAGCTTCAAGGGTTCAGGGTTAGTCGTAGTCAGTTTTTGCTTGATGCGGCCCCTTGTATGGGTAGTCGCAAGGGGTAGGCTGAGAAGTAATTCAAGTTGGGGTTGTAGTAGCTTTAGCTCCCCACCTGACACCTCACCTGTAAGTGCCATGAACCTTCAAGTGACTTGGGCTACGGCTGAACCCTCAACACTTAACCCTAAAAGGCTCTTGACACCTAAACTTTAAGCCGCAAACCCCAAACCCTAAACTCCTAAAAGGTCCTAAACTCCTAAACCCCAAACCCTAAACCCTACACCCTAAACTCCTAAAGCCCAAACCCTAAACCCTAAACTCCTAAAGCCTAAACCTTGAACCCTAAACTCCGAAAACCCAAACCCTAAACCCTAAACTCCGAAAACCCAAACCTAAACACTAAACTCCTAAAACCTTAACCGTAGCCTTAGGGTTCCATCACCCTCCTGCAGAGGAGCAGCACAGTGCGAGTGTTGGCCCAGACACGAAGGCAGAGCTGAAGTAGCGGTTTAGGGTTGAGGGTTGAGGGTTTAGGGTTACAATATGAAGAAGCCCTGACAAGTAGTAGTACTATCCCCCTATGCCGGAAAGCCGTAATCCAAACAACAAGGCCCCTATATCATAAAACCTTTATAGTATCCCTTATAGACCCCTTTAAAGGTACCCTATTCCAAAACCCTAAGGGTCCAAGTACCTAATAATCATATACTCTCCTAAATATTGAGCTACATAACTACTATCCTAAACCCGAGTACCTAATTATTGAGTCCTTTGGACCCTTAGGGAAAGGTAAGGCTCCCACATTGCCAAGACTCATGAGTCGATCCGAGCTCGAGAGATCGTTCTATCTTCATCCTCAAATCCAAGAGGGTCCAGTGGGTTTAGGGTTTAGGGTTTAGGTCCAGATATGCAACTATTTTGGAACCAGGTCCCCCGAAACTATTATTAGGATGGTTTGTTGGGACTTCATTCCATAATGGTAGTGTATCTCGACCCTCTGGGTAATTTGATGGCAGCACAACAGGGCTGCTGCAGGACGAGAAAGAAGACTGCAATTATGGTAAAACCAAGATGCGGTTAAAGAAGATTGTGGTTACTTCGAGGGTCGGGAGACTTAGTAAGTAGGTAATAAGTAGACTTATGAGTACCCCCAAAAGAATCCTAATTGGGGCTATGAAACATATAAGTGTATGCAATAATTTCTTACCAAGTCCCCCCGACCCTCAAGGTAAGGAGGCTGCGAGCCCGAAACCTTCATAAACATCAAAATCTAAGCCCTAAGGCGTAAACCCTTATATACCCTAAACCCTTATAAACCAACCCTAAACCCTAAACTAAACCCAAACCCCTACTTCGCTGAGGGCGCGACAACCGCCACCACGGAGCCCGAAACGGCCCGAGCTTCGCGAGCGGCAGAAAACGCGTACGCGGAGCCTAGGTAAAGCTAGGCGACTGGCACCATGCGTGCCGGCCCCTCGGGCACCTCCCACGGAGTGGTAAAGGTAGAGACCCTAAACCCGGTGCTTTTTTGCTGGCACGTCCTCTCGACAAGGGTTTCACCCCCCAACCCTCACGATTTGTAGCGGCCACCAACAGGCCAAGGACCTTCACGATTTGGAGCGGCTCCCAAATGGACAAGGATTGAACCCCCCCAACCCTTCACGATTTGGAGCGGCGACCCAAATGGACCTCCCAACCTCACGATTTGGAGCGGTTCCCAAATGGACAAAGATTGGACCCCCCCAACCCTGCACGATTTGGCGGGTGTTCCTTTCCAGGAAGCTGACAGCTGATTTTCTGTTACCAAATTCTGCTTATAAAATGTGCCATTTACATTAGGCTGTCGGCCGATCTATGGGTTGCCCCCCATTTCTCGCCAGCGCCAGGGAAGGGGTTGCACCCCCCCAACCCTTCACGATTTGGAGCGGCTCCCAAATGGACAACGATTGGACCGAAGAGGACAAGGGTTGCACCCCCCGACCCGCGGCTCCCAAAAGGAGAAGGATGGGACCCCCAACCCTTCACGATTTGGACGCCAAAAGGACAAGGATGGGACCCCCACGTTTCACAATTTGGAGCGGTTCCCCAAAAGGACAAGGATAAGACCCCCTCCAACCTTGCACGATTTGGAGCGGCTCCCCAAAAGGACAAGGATGGGACCCTCCAACCCTTCACGATTTGGTGGCGGTTCCCTTCAGGAATCTGACAGCTGATTTTCTGTTACCAAATTCTGCTCATGAAAGGTGCTGTTTACATTGGGCTGACAGCCGATCTCAAGGCTCCCCTCTTTTTGGACGGCTCCGGGACAGGGGTTGCAACCCCCAACCTTTCACGATTTGGAGCGCTTCCCAAAGGACAAGGATAGGACGCCCCAACCCTTCACGATTTGGAGCGGCTCCCCAAAGGACAAGGATGGGACCCCCCAAGACGACAAGGATTGGACCCCCCCCAACCCTTTATGAGAGGGAGGCTGCTCCCTTCCAGCAGGCTGACAGCTGATTTCTGTTACCAGGTGCCATGTACATTGGCCTGTCGGCCGATCTCCGGGTTCCCGTCATTTCGACAGCTCCCGCCAACACCCAGAATGGGACAGATTCACAGAAAGCCCACATGCAATATTGCTTGTGTATCAGACTCATAACTCCTGCCAGCACAGTTTCATAGAAAGCTCACTGTTTTATCTGGCACCCGCCAGGACAACCTTACAGAAAGCCCGCATGAGAACCCGCCAGCACAGCACAGAAAACCCAACCCAGAAAGCCACAGACGGCAGAAAACCCACATGGACTTGCTGCTTGGCTATCAGAATCATAACTCCCCCAGCACAGCCTCACAGAAAGCCCACTGCTTCTTCCGGCACCCGCCAGCACAGCTTCACAGAAAGCCCACTGCTTTTTCCGGCAGCACAGCCTGACACCCGCCAGGACAGCCTTACAGAAAGCCCAGATGAGAACCCACCAACACAGCCTCACAAAAACCCAATCCAGACAGGGACAGACTCACAGAAAACCCACATGCAGTGCTGTTGTTTCTGCACAATTCCCGCCAGCACAGCTTCACAGAAAGCCCATTGCTTCTTCCGGCACCGGCCAGGACAGCCTTACAGAAAGCCCACATGAGAACCCGCCAGCACAGCCTCACAGAAAGCCCAATCCAGAGAGGGACAAACTCGCAGAAAGGCCACATGCAGTGCTGCTTTCAATCCTGCCTGGGCCCGATTGAAAGTAACGGCCCCCGTCGGTTGTGCCGAAGCCCCCGCTTGGATGCCTAAAAGACTTTAGAACTAAACCCTAAAAACCCTAACCCCTAAATCCTAAACCTAAGCCCTTAAAAAAAGCCTTAAAACGTAAAAACCCTTGGAGGTAGTCAGCTTGAGAGCGACGCAGCGTGCTTTCGCTGGCCTTTGCGCCGATGGAAGTGTGATCACCTGGGGCCAAGCCGAGCCATGGAAAGTTCAGTTCCTTATGGCATACTAGAGTATATTATGACACTATTATGATATGTACTGTATATAGTACACTGGAGTAGGAGTATATTATGATATGTACTATAGTATACTTTAGTTTTCTATGGTATATACTATAGTATATTATTGGTATGCTATAGCATGTTCTTTTATAGTATACTAGGGTATATGAAAGTAGGTTTTAGTATACTATAATATATAATCGTACACTTTCATATACTATAGCATATTCCCCTCTCAACCCTAGTCTATTGTAGTAGATTACCTCCTAGACATCTACATGGGAAGTTGGAGTCAAAGAGCCGCGCATCTTAGTTTTCAATCCAAAAGGGCTTCGGGTTTTAAGGGGGTTTAGGGAGTTTAGGGGGTTTAAGGGGTTTGGGGGTTTTAGGGGTGTTGGGGGGTTCAGGGTATAGATAGGGGTTTCGAGGTTTGAGTTGAAGGTTCGGGCTTACGACTCAAGTGCATGCTAGGACAGAGTTTGGACAGGAGTTTCTGGGACACAGTTTACCTACTGGTGCTGAAGGAAGAGTGGAGGAAGAGTTGTAAGGACTACTCTAGGGGATACTATAAGGATGAGCCCCTTTTAAGCAACAGCAATTCTGGTACTTGGATCCGAAGAGCGCCAGGTCCATAGTTCTGGCCTTGGACGCTGGTCCTGTTATTCCTTACAATTCCGCGATGTAGTTTTACTTTTGCATGCGCACTTGTAACTTTTACCGTGAGGATCCTAATGTAGGAACCTGATTAAGAAACCCTGGGGCCTATAAACCCAAAATAGTAGGATTCATACAAGGAACCCTAATAAAGGCCCAAGGTGTCTTAATCAGGTGTCTTAATCAGGTTCCTACATTGTCTGATTTGCAGGCTTGGGTCTCGGTGGTTCGCGCTTGCAGGCGTCAGTTTAGACTTGGTTGGCTTAAAGTTTCCAGCGTTTGATGGCTTGAGTTACTTGGAGGTTCATGGTGGTTGTAAGTGGAGATATACGTCCCCTAATGTGGGTTGTAATTATAGTTACCCTACTTATAACCCCTACTTATAACTACCCATGAACCTCCAAGTAGAGGCTTATGAACCTCCAAGTAGAGGCTGCTTACATACCAAGTCTCCCGATCCCCTAAGCAGTTCTCCGAGTCCGTACATCCACTGCTGAGGACTATGGCGGCGACAGCCAGCATGTTCGGGACACCTGTTTTGGGTTTAAGCGGTTTAAGCGATTTGGGGGTTCAGGGGTTTAGGGGTTTAGGGTTTTCCGTCATCCCGAGATCAGTTCTGCCTGACAAGTAGTAATTTGTGGACTAATGACACCTTTTTGGACCTCTTTCAGGGTACTGGAAAGTCTACTGATTACCTACTTGCTAAGTCCCCCGACCCAAGTGATGGTCGTGGGCTGTGATATGCAGATTTTGCATCGTGGTGCTGTGTCATGATGTACGTCTCATATCTGCGTCCTGCTGGATTGTCGGATGCACTGCACACTTTGGTATCTGTGCGATATGTCACATATAAAGGTCACAAGTAAGTACATCTTACGCAAACCGCCCGCCCTACCAGGTTATATTCTCGCTTAAACTAAAGCGTTCGAGTTGTGGTTACTTTGCTTGCTCTCATACCCATAGCCGCCCGAACTCCAGTCGCTGACATTCACTACGTCGCCTAACTTGCAGTGCTTGGTGTTTAGCCGCCAAGCCCGGAACTGCCGACCCCAGCCGTCCCTCTCAAGCAAGGAAAGCCCCTCGAGCCCCAAACCCTGAAACCTGCTAAAACCTGAACCGAAACCGCATACACCCTTGCACTCACCCATGGCACCTCAAACACCCTTTACATCCTCCACACCTCATCCCTGCTAGTCACCCTAAACTCTAAAGCCCTAAACCCAAAACCCAAAACCCTAAAGCCCTAAACCCTAAACCCTGAACTCTAAACCCTGAACCCTAAACCCTGAACCCTAAACTCAGCAAAAAGGAGCAGCTCTACGACATCCGGCAGCTGGTCGCCTCCTCCGCGGCTTTTGCCGCTCTCCGCGGGGATGGTCGGGTCGTATGCTGGGGCCATGGCTGCGCCTCGAATGGCGAATTTTAGGGTTTAGGGGTGTAGGCATTTCTCCTCGAAGAATTTACAGCAACGAATCCTCCCAAAAAGATAGTCTGATTATTCATGCTTTGGATTGGGGTTTTGGGTTCTACGGTTTAGAGGTGGTTCAGGGTACAGGATTTATGATTTAAGGTTAGACTTCAGTGTTTGTGGTGTTTAGGGTTCTTTTTGGGGGTTCGTTTTAGTGATTTAGATTTTAGGGATTTGGGCTCCAGGGCTTCAGGCTATTCGAGCATCAAGCTTTTTGAATGGGGCGTAGGGTTTTGTTCAGGGTTTAGGGGGTTCAAAGGCCTTTTTGCAAGGTTTCGGGTTTGGGGCACGGGGAGCTACGATTCAAGTAAGTGCACCCGGCACCGGACACTGTTTCAGGCGAAAGTCAAACCTGAATTCCCACGCTCAAACCCGGAAGTCCCAAACGCCGGCTTGTGATCATCTCCCATGAAGGAGTTGGCATCAAAGCCATACAAATATGCACATAGCATATTGTAGCACATTGTAGGTATGGTCTTACTGTATACAATACTGTTACATTATTACACTTTACATATTGCAAGTTACATCTTATGTAGTATGCATTCTATGCTCTTGTTCGCGCTCTATATTCTACATTCTGCATTCTACATTCCATACTCTATATTCCATATTCATTATGCAATATTCTATAGTCTATATCAAATATTATGTATCATATATTTCATATGTACATACATAACATCAGATATTTTATGTATGTGCTATATTATACATAATATAAGTTGTATGTTAGTTTTGACATACTACATATCATATGTTATAGATGATATATTGTGTTTTTTTTTTATGCTCCAGAGTATACCATATATACAATATAGCGTGTTATATAGTTTGGGTTTGTATTGCATTCTACATATATATATATATACTTGTAAATACTGTAAACACAAGCAAAATACACGTATAATCTGGTCATATGTCATACAGGTACACTACATATGATATGTTGCATGTTGTGCATGATCTGGTATGTTACCTCCAGACCACCCCTAGCCCGCCGAATGGATAAACATTCCTGTGCCCTTCTTGGAACATAGCAGGACGTAGTTGGTCGTTCTGGAGTGGTGTTGTGAGCACGCGTGGATATCGGACGTCCTCGTGCAGGCACTTCTAGCCCGAGTTACGCCTACGTGCTAAGGTGTATCATAAGCCCATGAAGGTCCACCAGCCTGCAAGCCCAAAGCCCGCATCCTAATCTGGCGACCCGCTACCCTTTTGCCCAAAGCTCCAAAACTTCCGAAACTTTCAACCACCACAAAACACTCAGCAGAAAAGCTCAGGCCGCAAACTCTGATCCCAAACCGCCAAATTCGGGTCTTCGTGCTTGCTCTCAGCGAGGAAACGTGAGGGCGACCATAGACCTCCACATAGAGTGTTGGGTGCGTTTTTCCTACCAAGCTGAAACCTTAAGTATGGAACAAGGTGCTAGTAAGCTGCTAGTAGGTTTCGGGATGTGTCCCTGAAACGGCAGCAGGTTCGCTTAAACCCTAAACCTATACACCCTAAACCAAGGTTCTGGTGGAGACAGCAGCCGGGTTTCGGATGCGCTGACGGAGGTGGAGTCCATCCAATCAAGCGAGGCCTGAACATGGTAAGCCCTTAATCCTCAAACCTTAGACCCTAAATAAATCCGCGGATCCTGAGTTTCGCAGCCGAGTCTGTCACGGAATCTTGGAACTCCCGGAACCCTGGTTTAAATTTTGTAAGCTTAAACCCATAGAGACCCTAAAGCTTCTATAACCCCCACACGGCCATGGAACAGCGGTATGAAACCCCGCTCTTGAGAATGGAGTTCGAAGCCCGAACCCCGAAACCCAAGGCGAGCTTCCCAACTCTTACCCTCACCCTTGAGGTCCATGTGCCCATGCAGCATACACTTTTGGCTTTAAAGGGCTCCCTGGAGATGCTTTAGGCTGAAAACATATATATATATATATATATATTTATTTATTTATATATTCATGAGCTATATATGTATATATATATACACATGCTCTGTATATGTGTGTATATATATATGCATATGGATGCACGTACTTGGAAACTATGGGTTAGTAGCTTCAGCTTTGAGCCTGAGGTCGGTTTTGCAGCGGCCAAAAGTGACGGCTCCGTCGTTGTTTGGGGGCACCCGCACTACGTGAACTTCTGAATTTCGGGCTTCTTTGGGTGTCGAAGAACTTCGGCTGGCCGGCATGATCCGAGCGTCTAGAGCGTCTAGACGCGGCTGAAATCCCGTGGCCTTGGAGCCATGGCTGCGTAGTTGTCAAATCGTCCAGTAGCGACCCTTTTCCGTGCAGAGCACATGGTCAGAGGGGCAGACGCAAATTGCCAGGTCCACGTCCTGCCAGAGATTCCAATATCCCTGAATCTAGGTATATTTGATAAATTATAGTAGGATCCCTAATATGATTTAAGGAATCTTCCTTACTTAAGGGATATTAGGGTCTCTGGGCTGGTGGATCCTGCAAGGATTTTTCGCCCCTACGACGATGAAAGGCAGAGATCGTGGCAGACAGCCCCTGGGGAAAGATCTTCGCGTCGGTCCCCGTCGAGATCTCGAAGGTGAAGTTCAGGTCGGAGGAAGCGGCTTGGCAGCACTGAGCGGGCCTTCTGTCTAGGTCTAGGCAAAGACTACTGTAGCTGCCTTAATACTTACCTATACTATTTTGGGGATTCCTTATTATGATTGTAGTGTAATGGGCCCCAAACCCCTTTTCTAATTATTAAGGCCCCTATATTATCCCTTCTTGGGCTTGCGAGATTCGTATTTTGGAGTGTGTTGAAAGTTGAAGGGCCCCACCAAGCAAAAAGGGACTCTTTGTGTTGCATTTTGCCTGTCGCAGTGATATTGTGATATGCCACCAATAGGCGTTTCGTGATATATGTTTGAAACGTCGAAGTGCTATCGTAATCTACCACAAAGAGGTTTCTGGTACCCGAAACCTTAAACCCTGAACTCCAAACAGCTTGAAAACAGGTTGCTTTGCTAAGCTGTAGGAAAAGGGGGGACCCCATAGACCCTCTCAACAAGGTCCCTTCTAAGAGAGCCAGAACTATGGTTAAGAAGGGTCCACATTAAGGGGTTTCCCTAATACTACCTAGGATTTACCAGGCCAGGGGATCCAACCCGAAGCCTTTGATCACAGGTTGCGACTTGAAAGCCCGCGCTCGCAACTATGACGGTTTAGGGTTTAGGGTAGAGCTCTCACTCACAGCTTGTTCCCTAGACCGGAGCTTTTCGTTTTGGCGTTAAGTCCGCTATAGAACCCTATAAAGCCCTTGTGAAAACCCCCTGCACTTCACTCTAAAGCTGTCGATCCCGAACCTAGACCCTTAACCCCAAGCCTTAAAACCCCAAGTCCGCCCTGTACCCTAAGCCCCAAACCCTGAAGCCTAAACCCTGACTGTGGTAAGGAAGGCCTTTGGGGGTCTCACGAGGACTTTGAGCTCTTTACACCGAAGCTTTAGGCTTACCTATCTGCAGAATCAGCCCAAAGCCTAAGCTTCAGATCCCAAACTCTCCATTGACTCCACCCAAAGGCCCAATATCCCAGTCCAAAGCACTAATCCCGTACACTCAGCCCTAAACCGCAACCACCAAGGTCCTGAAGGCCTGTGTTGGGCTGGCCGATGCCGGATCGGAGAAAGCCAGAACTTGAAGTTTGGGGTTTAGGGTTCATGATGTAGAAGCTTAGGGTTTTCGGGGCTCATGATCGGGAGTTTAGACCTTGAAATGGGGCTTAGGGTGGGTGGGGTTCGAGATCAGCATCTTGGAGTTTAGGGTGCAGGGTTCAGGTCTTAAGCTTCTGGGGAGGGTCTTTGGGTTTATGACTTTCCTGGTTCGGTTTTAACCACCTTGGTTGAAGTTTGCCTGAGTCCACTCATACAGATCCCTCATCACTACTCAAAGTCCAGACCATAACGGCGCCAACAATGGTGAGGCGCTTGAGCATCTAGGGTTGGTGGATTGCATGTCTTCGCGGCGGAGACCTCATGTCATACACAGCCATTCGCAAAGCCCTAAACCCTGAAACCCTAACTCCTAAGGTCCAATAAGGTTTCAGGGTTGTCGATTGGGTCATATAAGGTCTGCATTGGCTGCCGATTCGGGAATGAACTGCTTCTGGGGCTGGAGGAACCGCCCTTGGAAGCTCATCCGAAGGCTCGAAAGACTCATCGGGTTTATGGTTTGGGACTTGAACAGGGTCATGTCAGCTAAAGTGCAGTCTTATGCCACTGATTAAACTTTAGCCCCATTTCTTGGGCTCTTTTGAGCTTACGGGATGGACTCTTTACATTCGTAGAAATTCAGTCAAGCAGCTGCCGCTGACTTGCATCTTCATCCGGAATGTGCAGCCAGTTTGACCCAGAGCGTCGCAGCAGCATCTGCAAACGCAGTAAAGGGCTTACCTAACCCAAGTATCCGCTGCTATGGGCCACAAGGGGTCTGTCCGGGGTGCTTTGGCTGGCAAGGCTTTGGCTCTAGAGCATTGAAGGGTTTCGTCAGTAGAGCTTGAAAACACAACCAGACAAACAAATCAGTGGCTAGCAGTATTCTTTTGATCTCCACGGAAGGATCTACAAGGAGCTTTCTGCTGGTTCTTCTCGCCATGGTACATAGACATAGCCACACATTCTGTTAATGGCCAACTAAAGGAACAACTACGTAGGGAAGCTCCGTCTACAAAGAACCAAGCCTTGTCAAGCGCACGTACATACATCGGTACATATATACATACGTACGTACAGACAGACATACATACGTACATGCATGCATACATACAAACATACATGTTACTGCAAGATCTCACATACAAACCCATGATCCTCTGGGTGTATGAATGCGATTTGCGTGTGTCTTCTTCGTCGCGGTATATCTTGGCCGGGGCTGAAGCTGTCAACCAGCAAAGTCTTCTACTTCTTGAGCCTTTACGTAGAGTCTGTCTTGTACCTTCATAGTAGCCCTTAAGGAACCCTTAGAGTAAGCCCTATGTGTACCTACATCCTAAATCTCTCATTCCTATACTTTAAGCCCATGGAGTGGCTGGAACGCAGCGCTCTGGATCTGACCGCGATCCTGGCTGCGAAGTTTTCTTTAGAGTTTCCCAGAATGCAGGTGTAGCTTAAGCTGCCACGGCCTACTTCTTTGTCGGGCCCCAATAGATTCAACAGATGCCCTAGTATAGAATTTCGAAGGGCCCTACAAAAACTAGGGTTTTGTCGGTTAAGGTTGCGGTATGTGTGGAGATATTTCCGGTGTGCGAGGTGATTTTGGGAGACTCTTGTGGGACATGTAAACGGACAGAGCTGACCAATTTTAGAGCCAGCATCCTGAGTTTTCCATCCCGCCCTGCTAAAACAATAAGAATGTTTGAATTAAAAACAAGAATTGTGAATACTGATAAAAGCACATGTAACATGATGGTGCTACAGCTTCATTCTGCTACTGGTTTTTGTGTTCCTGGTACTACTACGTTCTACTATCTCATCACTGCCTGCTGAACCTGCATCCACCAATACTAGGACGACTACCACGCGACGATGACCAGCACCAAGACTAAGACCATGCAAGACCACCACCACCACCACCACCACCACCACCACCAAACCAAAACCAAAACCAAATCCACAACCAACACCAACACCAACACCAGCACCAGCACCAGCACCAGCACCAATACCAATACCCATACCAATACCAGCACCACAACAACAATAACAGCGCCAAAGACAACAACAGCATCAGCAGCAACATCAGCAGCAACAGCAACAGCAACAGCAACAACAGCAGCAGCAGCAACAGCAGCAGCAGCAACAGCAACAGCAACAGCAACAGCAACAGCAACAGCAACAGCAACAGCAACAGCAACGGCAACGGCAACGGCAACGG
>BGNK01003246.1:13954-58081 GCA_003297005.1 Symbiodinium sp. clade A Y106 | reverse complement strand
ACGGCAACGGCAACGGCAACGGCAACGGCAACGGTAACGGCAACGGCAACGGCAACGCAACAGCAACGGCAACAACAAGAGCAGCAGCAGCAGCAACGACAATAACACCAATAACAGCAGCAATAGCAGCATTAACATCACCAGCAAAGCCGACTAATTTCGCCGAGCATGTCTAAGTATGTCAAGAACAAACGGTTGTCATCCAACCTCCAACCTGAATCCACCTGGCACTCTCGAGCATGGCGGGGTTTTAACCGCTGGCTCTTTCTACCGCTAGCTAGCCTTCGATTGCCCGTTCTTCCTGCGTTCAAACATGGCCGTCGGGGAGCAAAGGGCCCCATGAAACCAGCCATTAACACAGATGAATAACTACCATCATAGGGACCCTTACGGGTAGGGGGAGGGGGGTAGGTGGCCTTAACGCCCATAATAAGGACCTAATAAGGCCTATTTAAGAAAATATAGTCCCCTACCCCCCTCCCCCTACCCCCCTAAGGGTCCCTATGATACCAATACTGGTCTATAGGCTTCCTACTATCGTATAATGTAATTGCTTCAAAACCCGACTCTACTTATTACGGCCCCTATGTTGTGAGAGCTGAACCTGAAGCCCCTAAGCCCGAAACCGCTAACTGTCTGATGCCCTCAAACCTTAAGCCGTAGAGCCAAAAAACCCTAAACTGTTAATAGTTAATAGAGCCTTCTAAGATCCAAAAATGAACCGTGAAAGAACCTTTCAAGGAACCTTGTGAAGCGCTTTGCAGATTTATACAGGTTCTTTATACAGGCCATAGGGGCATTGGCCTTTGGTATTTGGGGGTTTAGGGGTTTCCGGCAGCACCGAAGCCCTAAAATCTGAAACCTCTGCGACCTCTTCGGCCCGTGTTGGCACTGTGGGGTTACATGGATAAGGAAGGAATCGACCAGACCAGTAGTGCAGTTCCTTATCAAGGTTCCTTATGATGATTCGAGTATATACCCCCCCAGACCTTGCTCTAATCAGGGTCTCTACATTATAACGTCTTCGTGGCTTATCACGAACGCGTATTTCCAAGGGAAACCCCTTGAGAGGCTTCTTATTCTGAAGGTCCCGAAGCACCCAAAGGGAGTTCCAGACCCCGAGATTCAGCAGGCGGGATACATGATAGCTCGAGTCTCTGTTTACGGGACCACAGACGCCGGCAGGAATCTCTACCTCCGCATAAAGGAGAGCTGCAAAGAATTTCTTTCCGCCCTGTATTTTATTACAGGAGAAGACAACAAGCTATGTGCAGCATTCTGCACTCACGTGGATGATTTCCTATGGGCCGCCACATCGACTGGCGAGCCTGTCGTGCAACGACTGTTGGACCGGTTTAAGATCGGACGGATCGAATCCGATACGTTTCGGTTTTGCGGACGTGAATATGTCCGAAGCCCTGATGGGACAATCACAATAACCTGCCGGGATAATACCCGAGCTATTCGCCCATTCGCCCAATCGACATTTCCAACACGGAAAAGGGAACTACGCCTGTGACCAACGCCCAGCGCACTGCGTTGAGATCGGTGATTGGCTCCCTGGCATGGGTAGCCCGCGCCTCTCGTCCAGATCTCGCCTACAGGGTGAACGCTTTGCAGCAAGCGCTTGTCAAGACCACTGTGGAAACACTTCGTGATGCCAACTGAGTGGTCGCGCTTGCGTTAGGTGACGCTGAACGTGCCATTACTTACAAAGCAAAGCTGCCCTGGAACACGGGAGAGTTGGCCGTAGTGACATTTTGTGATGCCTCGTTCGCGGGTGAATCCGGACATAAGTCCCAGAGAGGAAGATTTCATTATCTTACGTCCGCCAAGACCGCCTCAGACGAAGACGCTGTTTATCATGACATGCATCTTATCTCATATAGTTCGTCCACCATGAAACGGGTGTGTAGGGCAACCTTGCAGTGCGAAGCGTTCTCGTTGCAACGCCACTGAGCATGGGGACAGAATCCGAGCCGCAGTGCTCGAGGTGCAAGGAAGACTCCCGATGTCACCACATTGGGAAGAAGTTGTACGGCGTAGTATGCTCCATGGATCTTCAGTTCACGGACTGCAGGTCATTGTCTGATCACTTGACCGCATCTGTACCACGCCAGTGCGATGACAAGCGCCTATCTATAGAGATGGCAGGCCTGCGGCATCGCCTATGGGAAGACGACACTCCGTCTCACATCGCGTGCAAGCCGCATGGTGACCGGCTAAGGTGGATCCCGACACATTTGCAACTTGCGGATTGCCTTACAAAGAGTATGAAGCCACTCTTAATCAACCAAACGATCGACACCAACGTCGCACAGGTGCGAGACGTGCCTGACGACACGCCTGCAAAACAGAGTGGACTTCGGAAAACCGTCGGGAAAGCCGACGAGGCCGCAACCTGAGTCTGCCATGATTCGAACGCACACGTCTCACAGCGTGCAATCCGACATAGATCGGAGTAGGCAGAGCTGACCCAAGGTGGTCAATTCGTGAAATTTACCTGATCTTTCGTCCGTGTTGTCGTATCTTGTACTTCAATGTCCCGCATGTAGTACTTGAATTGACTATTGCTCTAAATGGGCTTAGTCTTCAGTAGTTTTGAAGGTTCCTGACAACCGCAGGCGCCTTGAGCTGTCAAGCAAAAAGCTAACTACCGTGCGCCGTTGCATCCAAGCCCCCTAGAACCCGCTTCGAAACCCTAAACCCTGAACCCAAAACCCCAAACCCTGAACCCTAAACTTTAACTCCGAGCCCTAAACCCTAAACCTTAACCCTACCCACCGAGTTGTGTACTCCACAGGCTTTTGGGCCCTAAAGCCCTAAAAAACCAACAGCGGTGCAGGGTTTAGGGTGTAGGGTATACTCTCCAAAATATCCTAAATCCGAATATCTAACTATTGGGCCCTTTGACTGCAAGATAGGGTTTTGGAGTTTCGGGGTGTAGTGGTTTAGGGGTTTAGAGGGGTTAGGGGGTTTGGGGGTTTCAGGATTTTGCGGTTTTGGGTGCAAGAATTCAGGGTTGCGGGACTTTCACTTCAAACTTGACGGACAGGGGTCTCCTCGCAAGGTCCTCGTGATAAGTTCTGCCGATGCCCCAAATCCGATCCTGTACGTAACTAGGCCCCTAAACCGGCAATCCCTACACAGTAATATTAAGCCGGGAGCCCTAGAACCCACAAACCCGTAAACCCTAAACCGTAAACCCTAAACCTAAATACAACTAGGCCATCCCGACGGCCGGGATCCGAAAGCTCGAGGGCTCGGGTGCTGCTGTCCCATGGAAGCCTAATAATTAAGCAGTTCAGCTTCAGTGGAACTTCTTCTACAAATTCCCGAAGCCCTAATGGTTCAGGTAAGCAGTTCAGCTTCAAGGGAACTTCTTCTACAAATTCCCTAAGCCCTAACGGTTTATCTCAGCAGCTCAGCTTCAGGGGAACTTCTTCTACAGATTCTCTAAGCCATTGCGGTTTAGGGCTTACGGAGTGTGTGCAGGGTATTGAATCCAAAAGTCCAAATCTAGTTCAACTACCTTAAACCTACCAAAACCTACAAAAAAGTAGGGTCCTTTAAATTCCATATTAGGGTTTATAATAAGAACCTACAAAGAAGTAGGGTTTGGTAGGCTAAGGTAGACCTTATAAACCCGAAGCCGCAGCCTCCTACGGACAGTAGCCGTCTGCAGCAGCCTCGCCTGTCTGATCGCTGTGCGCTCGGAACTGGACATTGGCCCAGACCCCTGGGAGGATCTAGACGGTAGAGCCACTAACTTGGGAATCTATACTACTAAAGCGTACTGTATAAGAGCCCCTTTAAAGGAACCCTTAGACACTTTATAAGAACCCCTTTACAGGAACCTTTAGACAGGCCTTGCAAAACCATACTAACCCCATGAAAACCCTTGATGGAACCCTTAAGGGAATCCACTTATTGGATGTTCCCAGGGGCCGGGACAGGTTTCAGCATACTTGGATATGTAGGGTTTAGGGTTTAGGGTTGGATATACCTTACAGTCATCACCGGAGTCTTCGGCAAAACAGAGTCGCAGCTTCGTTTAGGAAGTTGAAGCTTCACTCCTGGAGTGGAAACCGCACCTACTACCTATCCTAAACCCTAGTCTAAACCCCAAGCCTCAAATCCTAAACCCATGTTAGGGAAGACCAAAACCCTGCAACAGCCCGCAGTAAGCTCCAGGACCTTGGATGCTAAGCTTTCGATCTCTTTGGAGTCTCAGGTTTCGGCCTTGTTTGTTTAGGGTTTAGGGAGTTTAAGGTTTAGGGTTTAAGGTTTAGGGTTTAGGGCCTTTAGGGTTTAGTGTTTAAGGTTTAGGGTTTAGGGTTTCGGCCTTGTTTAAACCTCAAGTCTTGAGTCTGAGAGCTTTGAAGGTTGAGGATTTGAGTTGAGGGTTTCAGGGTGGCTTCTGAGGGAGAGCTGGGGGTTTACAGTTGGGGCTCAGGTGTGAGTTTGGGCTTAGGGGTGAGAGTTCAGGTTTTGCGTTTGGGTCTACGGCTGCAGAGCAATGTGAACCCTCAGCCTATTTACACCCCGCAGGTGCAGAAGGCCGAGAAAATCCATATTCAAAGCCGACATCCTGAACTTCAACTGCCCTGAGTGAAAGCTAAGTGTGGGCAGCCCTCGACCCTAAACCCTAATCCTGAACTAAAGCTTAAACCCTAATCCCTAAACCCCACATCCAGAGATGTGCAGGGAATCGACTCCTGTCTCGCCTGCGATCCTACCTGCTGGGGCTTGCCTGGCAAGTTATCGTCGCCTTGCTCCCTAAACCCTAAACCCGAAACCTCAAAATCCTAAGCCCTAAACCCCGAAACCCCTAAACTCCGAAGCCCCTAAGCCCCTAAACCCCTACCTACAGAGGGCGCTAGATCCCGACGCTGGAGCGTCCCAAGTCCGAAGCCCGAAAGCAGAACCCTAAAGTCCTTCAACGCAGCTGGAGCCCAGAAAGCTCCAAACCCTCACAGTTTAAGGCTTCGGTTTTAGGGCTTAGAGTTTTAGGTCTTAAGGTTTAGGGTTTAGGGTTTTAGGGTTTCAAAGGTCAGGGCTTTGGGTTTCGGGTTTCTTTAGGGTTTGGTGTTTAGGGAGCTTGCAACTTAAGGGGTTTAGGGTTTAGGGTGGATTCAGGATCAAGGGGTTCAGACCCTAAACCTTATACCCTAAACCCTAAACCTTTTTTGAACCCAGGCTCTGTGCTATCAGCTGGGCAACAGACATGGCAATTGCACGCCTGTCTAAACCCTAAACCTCAAACCCTAAACCCTAAAACCGTTCCGACGTTGGGGCGTCAGGCTCGTGATCTTCGCGAAACGGCAGCCTTCCAGAAGCCCTGAGCCCCAAGCCGCTTTCGACCGCATAATGTAGGGGCCTCAATAATTACAATAGGGTTTTGGGTGGTTCTCTCCCATTAAGGGTCCTTTTTATAACGGTGCCTAAACCCTAAACCCTAAACCCTAAACCCTAAATTGGGGTCCCATTTAGGGTCCTTTGTATAACGGTGCCGTACTATTTGGGGACCCCCAAAGGCTCTGACGTAGGGGCCTTAAGGGTCTAGAAGGGCTACTATAGGGGTTTTAGGGTAGAGGGGCCTTCAATAATTAGAATAGGGTTTGGGGGTTACACTATAGTAGAAATATAATAAGGAACCCTAAGGGATAATATTGGTAATTATTCAGGCTTCTATAGTTGAACTCAAAGACTGAACCGGCAATCCCATTAGAGTTCAGGCTTTAGGGATTACGATTTAGGGGTCTAGGCCCTTCGATAGGCCCTGCGATGCCCAACATGTTGCCATGATTTGTGGTGGCTGTAGGGTTGCAATGAGGGTGTAATTCGAGTTTTGAGCTCACCTGCGCAGACATCAATGGAATCAAGTCAGAAAGGTTCACGAATGCCAGTATCGGAACCCTAAACCTTAAATCCTAAAAGATACACCGTAACCAAAGCAATAGACTCTAAAATCAATATATTAAGGGCCAAATTTTACAGAGGTATCTTCCTCCAGTTTCCGGAAGATGCCTTAAATCATAAAACTGAGGCCTATTCGTTCATGAAGGGGCCCTTTGGGCTCTGTCGGGCTCGAGGCTTTCGAAGACTAATCAGCCCGCCAGGATTATTCCGGAGTTGCAGCGAGGCGCTTTGCTGACAGATCCGTCCACCAGCCGTCCTGGCTTTAGGAGCGCCCTCTTTGTGGGGTTTAGGGTTTCGGGTTTAGGGTTTAGGGATTCGGGCGGGCGAGCGTTTGTGGCTTTGGGTTCGCGATTCCGGGCTGGGGGTTTTGCTGGAATATCGGGGCCTGAACAATTACCAAGATGATTCCTTAGGTTAACCGCATGATTCATATACTGTAACATACCTCAAAACCCAACATTGATGGTTAGGAAGTGACCCGCATATCAGGGTCCTGAAGCTAATCCGGGTCTGCAAGCTGAGGGCGTGCAAGCACCCAAACTCATGAGATCCAATGAAGTCCTATGATATCACCCTATGCGATCCGACGCAACCCTAAACCCCAAAAGTGGTGTTTAGGGTTTCGGGTTGAGGGCTGAGGGGTGCAATTATATAGTTTCGAATCCCTAGAATGGGCCGTGCGTGAGGGGTCCACTGTGAGACCATCGAAGGATTGGGGGTTTAGGGTTGAGCCAGGCTTAAAGATTTAGGGTTCTTAGGGTTTAGGGCCTAAGGTTTCGGGCTCGCTCTTGTTCGTTCTGTCTCTCTGTCTCTCTGTCTCCCTGTCTCCCTGTCTCCGCGTCTCTCCGTCTCTCTGTCTCTCTCTCTCTCTCTCACTCTCTCTCTCTCTCTCACTCTCTCTGTCTCTCTTTCTCTCTCGCTTTCTCTCACTCTCGTTTCATGATTATGTCTATCTTTCTTTCGTGCTTTAGTTCTTTCCTTCCTCTTGTTCTATCCGTCCAATTGTCTGGCTGCTGTCTGTTGGTCTATCGATGTAGCTACTTATCTGACTTATCTATCTTCACATTTTCATACATGTATATACATATGTACAATATTAGCTGCAGGCTGAAGCTGCGAGAAAAATGTAACAATGAACCTCACCGCACATACAGCGACATGTGCTCAACAAGATGGTCATGGCAGAGTCGACCTGACTCATGACACACCGCCGTGCATCACAGCAGCATCAATAACTAGGTTCTCCACTAGTACCCTTTTCCCCTTTTTCTTGGGTTCCCTTATTAACGCCAAACAGCAGGAAGAAGGCTACCCGTACCCTTATTAGCAGGAAGAAGGGTGCGCTTGTTCTTGGGAGGCTACTGGGGAATCCAGAGGAAGCAGCAAGAGCCTTGAACCAAAAACTTCAAAGCCGGTTTACGGGTTAGGATTAAAACCGATACTCTTGTTAACCTGAGACCCTAGACCACAAACCCTATAAGCCCTAAACCGGAAACCCTAAGAGCCCCCCCTTAACCCCGAAGCTTGCAAGTCTTTGTAAAGCTGAAATCGCAAACTCCTAAACGCAAATTCCTAGACGCCCAAACCTGTAAGGTATAGACGATAAACCTAAATAGAGGCTTCAAATAAGTACTGCAATATGCATCCGGTCTCTACATGACACCCGCGCAGGACAGAGGATAGTGTCGATGTCCTTTTGAGGCAAAGTCCGCAGACTTGGTTCAACAGCCTAAAGCTCCGGTTTGGGGTGAAGCTTTGGGGACTAGAGGTGGAACTTCGGGCTTGGGAATGACGCGGACGCTGGAGAGCACTGTTTCAACTTAATTTTTTGAAGTTTCTGTTGCCGGGCACTTAGTGGGCGCTGGGGTGTGGTACGCGTGCAGGGTTTCCGGTTCAAGTGTCGGGTCCATGGGAGCCTCTGTAATAGTCGTAGCCTCCCTTTTTCCTAATGGTGACGACCTTAAACGCCGCTCCGCTGCCCTACTTATTTCGGCTCCTGCATCGCCGAGGAAGACTTGTTAAAGACCTCCACCTCTGAAGTACATACCTGAGAGGCCAGTAAAGTAAACCCTAAACCCCTAAACCCCCAAACCCCTTAAACCCCTAAACCCTGAACCCCAAGCCCTAAACCCTAGAGACCTCAAGGACGTAAGGATCCTATGTTTGGGTACAGGGTGAAATTCTGATATTTGGGTGGTGTTCTGGACACCTAGTAGGCTGCCTTGTCGATTTCTGCTTCTGCTTCAGCAAGTCAGACGTACAAAGTACCAGAAGTTGCAGGGCTCCGGACCAAAAAGGTTTACAAGCTTCGTAGCCGAGTAGGATTACCTTTGGCCGTTGCAGGGTTTGTAATGTTTGTAGAATCATATAGTAGAAGCCAGAAAGTTGGAACATGGCTTTAGGAGGATTAGTGCTATGATCCCTTATACTTTACCTTAAGGGCATGAGGAGAATGATGTTCCAACTTTCTGGCTTCTACTTTAATAGAAAAAGATCAAGCCTAAGTTGTCTTATATCAGAAGTTTGACGTCTTCTTTTGAACTGGGAACTCAGCAAAAGGTAATCAATCCAGCCAAACTCTAGTCCCCGAAACCCTAAGCCCCAAGCCTTAAACCCTACACCTTAAATACCTTAACCCCAAAGAACCTCCCTATGTGAAGGATGTATGTAGGGAACTCATAGTAAAAAGCTCTACAAGGTAGGTTTCTGAGAGAAGCCCGGGACCCTCAACCTCCATCTCCAAAACGTAAACCCTGAACCTGAAACCAGAAATACCCGGCCGCAGGATCAACATCGTGCATCAAAACTTTGCACTCCAAGGGCTGGAGTCGTCTCCTCGGAACGCTTTCGGGACTCAGGGTTCCCTTAAGGCTTCCTTACCTTTAAGGGTTCCTAACAGGGTTCCTTTTCAGGGTTCCTTCAAGGGTTCCTTTACGGCTTCCTTCGAGGCTCCCTTTCGGGTTCTGCACCTGAAGGGCCTCCAGGGTTCAAGGGGATTGCTTGGAGGTTCATGGGGAGTTATAAGTGGAGTTCTAAGTAGGGTGACTGTAGTTAAAACCCACATTAGGGGACTTATAACTCCACTTATAACTACCCTAAACCCTATACCCTTATAGAATCCCTATAGATCCCTTTAAAGGGGACCTATAGCCCCACTTATAACTACCCATGAACCTCCAAGTAGGGTTTCGGATTTGGGGCTTCGGCTCAGGGTTCAGGCTAAAGGGTTCAGGGTTTCGGGATGTTTAAGGGGCCCTGTTTTGGAGTTACCCTAAGTCCTAAACCCCAAAACCTCGCAGGACTGTGAAGGGTCCTAAACCCCAAAACCTCGCAGGACTGTGAAGGGTCCTAAACCCCCAAAACCTCGCAGGACTGTGAAGGTCTGTTGGCTTTGGCTTTACGGTCTGTGTTTTCGGACCTGCTGTTTCTTGGGAGTCTAGTCGGCCGTAGCAAAACGTCAGAGCCGAACCAGGGATTCGGTTGCTTCCGGTATTGGGTAGTTTTCGGTTCGGATCAATTCGGCTTTTTTGGTCGTTGCCTGTCCGGTGGACACAGGGCCCAATTACTGTTTCTCTGCGCCGTTAAGGGTTTAGGTTTTAGGGTGGGGTGCAAACCCTTCTACACATGCGGCAACTGATGCCACGCCAGCAGTGGGAGGATTGGCTCAGCCAAGATCCTCTCCTACTCGCAGCAGGAGTGGGAAGCCTGGCTTGAGGACTTGGAGAAGCGACAGTCGGCCAAGAAGCAAAGGACTGTGTCTCCTCAAAGGGCGCCCCAGGCTGCTCAACCGCTAGCCAGCTGCCATCTCAAAGTGCTTGGAACTCGCAAGCACTGGGAAGACTGGACCAACCATGCACCCTAAACACTCAACTGGCCCCAACAAGGAACACCCAGTCTGGTTGACCTGTGCTGCAAACTGCGGCGGACCCCAGACTCCACCCAAGCCTTCTACTGTAGCACATGCGTACATAAGCTTGCGGAAACTCGATAACATTATCCTCAGAGCCCGCAAAAAACGAGCTCAACAAGATCCAGCAAAACCGCTCTAATCTCCTAAACCCTAAACCCATCTAAACCTTAATCTTCTTAACCCCTAAACCCATTCCTGTCTTGCGGCACGTTGTAGACATTGCGAACGACAAGTCCTCTGAGGACTTGAGAAGCTCTGCTGGGGCTTAGAGGCAGCGGAATCCCAAAAGGTGTGTCGGTTTACGCCAAAGCTGCTCAAGTAGTAGTCGTCGTCGTAATTAGTCGTAGTAGCAGTCGTAGTAGGAGTAGCAGCAGAGCCAAAAGCATAATAAGCAGAAAAGTAGAATAAGCAGAATAAGTAGAATGAGTAGAGAAGCAATATAAGTAGAATACGTAGATAGAGTAGACTGAGTAGAACAAGTAGGATAACTAGTAGTAGGAGTAGGATTAGCAGGAGTAGTAGGACTACTAGTAAGAGCAGTAGGAGTAGTAGGAGTTGGAAGACTGTAGGAGTAGGAGGAGTCGGAGTGGCAGTAGTAGGATTGGCAGTAGGGTTGGCAGCAGGAGTGGGTGTGGCCGCGGTGGTTTAGTGTTATGAGCAGTGACAGTGCCAGCAAGTTTAATTCCAATGTGTAAGATGTTTGGGTTGAGGGCATCCATGGACTTTTTTGTTTCGGAATCTTTTCTTCTGAGACAGAGCCAGGACAGCCAGTGCTTGGTGATAGTTCGCCGCTGTTGATGGTCAACATCCTGCACTGCCCGTAGTACCGTAACACGATGGGACTCAGGGCTTAAGGGGGGTTGTGGGTTTAGGGATTAAGGGCTTTAGGGTTTAGGGAGATGTTGAGAGCACTTGCTGTTAGAAGCCCGGCCTTCCATTGTTGTGGAGGATGCAGGATTGTGTCCAGCAGCGGTAGGAGGAGCCTCGACAAGAACCCCGGGATGGGCAAACCTCCGTGCTTGTGCAGTCCTTGATGTTACCAGTTTTGGCAGAACCAAATGAAAGAAGATAAGCAACAGGAGCAGCAGATGGAGTAGACAGGTTCAGACGCATAACAACAGGAACTACTGGCCATAGCTGCACCATCACACTTCAATGTCATTATGCATCATTGTCGTCATTTTCATGATCATGCCCAGTACCATCACCGTCACCATCATCATCATCATTATCAGTATCATTATCATTATCATCATCATCATCATCATGTACTGTAGCAGCGACAGAAGTACGAGCAACTGCAGGACTACACGCAGTCATTTTAGTTGCCACGGTTGTTCATGTCAGCAGCAACCGAGTAGCGAGATCAACAGCAAGCTCGAAACCGTTAGGCCGCCTCCGCAAAAGCTCGTCTTCTTCAATCGCCCCCGGAGCCGATATTTTAAATTCCTTCATTTAGTTAGTTAATACTATTCTTTAGGGTTTAGGGTTTAGGGGTTACGGAGCTGTTGTAGAGGCTCTCGCTGATGCAGCGCTGACAATGAGACGCCTGCATCGTTGTACATTAGGCTCAGTCTCAGCCCCTATAGACGAAACCCTACGCACCAAAGGCCGCCTGGTATTTTAGAAAACCTATGCACCGCATTTTAGTTTGCATAAACCTATTAACCTCAACCCTTACCCTCAGCCGCCCAAGCAGGCTTTCATTTCACCCTCCGAAAGACTGAATACCTCTTGGGAGTTTAGGGTTTAGGGTTTAAGTGAGTAGGGTCCAGGGGTTTGGCGATCAGGGTGCTTGTCACGCAGCCCCTCGAGAAAATCGGGCGCGTCGGTGGTTTGGGCTGCAGGTTTTTGGAGTTGGTGGTGCATGTCTCTCCGATTGTAGTTTGGCCTAGACCCCACAAGGTGGGAGGCACTGTAGACTTACAAGTACTTTTAGCCCCAAGTTAGGATGGGTTAGGGTTCAGGGTTAGGGACCTTGACCCTTTTTTTGGTAACTCCGCCTGAACTTTGAATGAAGTAGTGATAAGATCTCAGACCCTAAACCCTGAGTCAAGTTCCGAAGTCCAGGCGGTAAGCTCCGGGGCTGTTACGTTTATCTAGAACTCGATAGAAACCCGACACTTCCTCAAGGTTCCCTTATCACCAAAATATGATACATCCCAAAACCTTGTTCTCATTTTAATGAAGGCCACTGGGTTATAGGGCGGCACTTAGTCTTTAGGGTTTAGTTTAGGATTGCAATAGAGCCTTGCGGGTTTTGCAGTCGGCGCTGAGGGTTTTCGGCGCCGCAGGGCCTGAGCGCCAGAGGTGTCTCCGGTCCTAAGGTTCAGGGTTGAGTTGAAGGTTTAAGGCTTCAGGTTTTAGGGTTTAGGAAATTGAGGGTATATAGTAGAAGCCAGAAAGTTGGAACATCATTCTCCTCATGCCCTTAAGGCAAAGTATAAGGGATCCTAGCACGAATCCTCCTAAACATGCCAACTTTCTGGGATTCGCTGTATACCTTTATAGTCCTAAACCCGAAACCTTTAGGGTGTACTTTTACCGTTTTCGGGCTTATAGTCTTGGGTTTTGTGTCGAACTCACTCATCGCGGCGGCTCAGCCCTAGCTTGGCATGTTGCTGTGCATGTGGCCTCACGAAAGCAACAGACACCCGGGGTTCTGACACCCAGGATACGATCGAGGAGGAGGAGGATCCAGAGTTTATTTTTCAGGATAGACTAGGTTCAAAGTAGAGGAATCTCCTGACGGAGCCCCAACCACCACAAACGTCAGGAAAAAGGCACCCTGCCAGGCAAACGCAGCGTTGTGAATGAAAGGGGTTCGGGGCCTCAAGGTTTGGAAAAGCAATTTGTGTAGTCTATTTTGCAAGCCCAGATCTCAAGCTAGTCCTTATCCCCAAATATCCTACCTTTTTCAGGACTTCTAGAAGGACAGCATATTAAGGAAACCTATAAAGGTCGGTTTCTGAGGACCCAGGTTAGTGACGCACCCCAAACTGCAAGCTTTGAAGCACGAAGCTCGGCTTCCTCCATTTCGGGCCTCTGCGACGTCAGCCGTGGCTGTAGCAGGTCCCATCCCAAACCTCAAGGGCTCAACCCTGCAGCGTAAGGGTTTTGTAGGGATTTTGTAAGGGTGTTGATAAGTTTGGGTTGGGTACTGCCCCCACTCAGTAACAGTTGGATAATATTCATAATGTAGATATACCAGGCCCTTAATAGCAGCCCTATTATAGACTGTTACTGTATGGGGGCAGTACCCAAAGTTTGGGGTTCAAGGGGTTTGGCGGTCAGCACACCTCTCTCAATGGGCAGAACTTTGGCTGGCTTCGCAGTCAAGGTTTCCAGCTTTGGGGGCTCAGCTTTCTGGGTTTCAGGTTTAGGGATTGTATGTTGGTTTCGGGTGCTACCCTAAGGGTTCAAAGGGACCCGACAATTAGGTACTTGGTTGTAGGATAGTAAGACTTCAGGTTCTAGTATTTGGGAGAGTATATGATGATTCGGTACGTGAACCCTTGGACTTGTGCACGCCCTATGTACTACCAGCCAGTGAAACCCTAAACCCCAAAACCTACACCGTAATCCCTTATCCTTAATCCCGAAACCCCAAACCCCCGAACCTAAACCGAAAACCCCTAAACCATAAAACCCTCAACCCTAAACCCTAAACCTACAAACCCTATAGGCCCTAAACAAACCTAAACTGTTCCCGGAGTCTCTAGGCCTGGGCAGAGCGCACCCTGTCGGGACGATGGAGGAGGGCTTCGTGAAGTGTGTCAATCGTGAGCAAGGCAGGGAACCCAAAACCCGCACTAGGGTTTAAGGTTTAGGGCTTGGGGTTAAGGGTTTTAGGGAACCCGAAACCCTAAATCTCAAGGGGATAGGGACGAGCGGGCACAGGTCATTGCATGTGGGCGGACTGCGGGGTGTTAGAAAACCGACTCTTGGTGTCAAGGCCGGTTTAGGGTTTAGCTTTTTCATAAACAGTAAACGGTTCTAAACCCTCAGCCGTCGGGATACGCCCTGACCATGCCATTTCGAGCAGGTTTTGGCTGGATCCGATGTCTGGCAGCACATGAGTGGCCTGGCTTGGCTTGGTAATGCTTCTTATGAGAGCCTAGATATAACCCTTATACTGCCTGATAATTATGTGAACGCCGGATTTCGTTCAAAAGCGGGGTGTCTCCGAATGGTCGGCCGGGGTTGTGACCGGGGGGCTTCAGATTTTTTGTTTTTGAGTTGTAAGCTTCAGGAAAAGATCGGTGGTGTTAGGGTTCAGGGTTTAGGGTTTTAGGGTTTAAGGCCAAGTTTAGGGTTTAGGGTTTGGGGATTTAGGGTTTTGGACGGCTTCAGAGTGACCCTGAAGCGTGTGTCAAAGCACGAGGTGTCGGGCTGTAAGGTTGTAAACCCTAAACCCTAAACCGTAAGGCCTCACTTGCAGGGTCGGGGGACTTGGGGCTTCGCGTCCGAAGCGGCAAGATTGGATCCGAGCAGCAGAAGCTCCAAATGGTTTTAGGGTGTAGGGTTTAGGGCTCTGGACTTAAAGCTTAGAGTGTAGAGTTTAGGGCTTTGGGTTATTAGGGCTCAGGGTTTAGGGCTTAGGGTTTAGGGCTTAGGGCATAGGGTTTAGGGTGCGGGGTTTAAAGAGCGGCAGCTGAAGGGAGTCAGTTCCCGGGGTGACCTGGCCATGGTCATCGCGTTCTCTAGGGATTCGGAGTTCAATTTGGGTCTGGCTTTCCTGGTTTGGGGCCCGGATTCCGTCCAACTACAATCCGTCATCAACCCGCAACCCATGCCATTGTTTACACACGAAACTTTGTATCCACTATCTAGCAAGCGTTCGATCCCCAGTCCTGCGCGGGCTTAGGGTTGAAATCCCTGAGTTAACACGCGGAATATCATAGTCGCAGCCTTGCTATACGACTCGCTGTAAAGCATAGTATGATAGTTGGATCCCTTGCTATAATGTCCTACAGAGACTTTTTTAAAAAAGGCATCGACCAATAGTTGGGTCCTCAATATTAGAGATTAGTGCGGCAGCTCCTTTTGCACCACGCCAATCGGAAGTATCACCAGGCGCATGAGCCAGTGCTTCAACTAGTACGTGGGGTACATTCTGCGGAACGTGCCACTTAGGCTAGCGCCGTACGCTGAGGGCGATGGTTCTGCGTTGGTCAACAGCTTCTCTATATGGCATAGGATAGACGGATCCTTACTACCAGGATTCACTGTAAGACAGAACATGATGGTAGGAACCTGAGTATGAGGGCCCTCTCAAGAAACCCCTTTTTGCTGCGTGAGACAAGCCCAGGAGATACAAGTGCGACGTGCTCCTAACGCGAGAGCAGCTTCAGGACAGCTCGGGGTTTTCCCCATGAAGAATCCTTGAATCTTAAACCGACCCTCTAGCGCTCTTGTAGGAGCCTAGTAAATTGCCAGCACCATTCCTCAAAGTAAGCTATATAATATAGTTACCCCGAAACCCTATTTGATGATTAAGGCCCCTGTGTTTAACCTTGCTTAAGCATAGTGTCCGTGAGAGGCTTCTTTCAGTATTGAGGCCCCTTGCCGGAAGCCCTCTTCTACTGATTTCTGATCACTATGACCCCCATGTTGGAATTACAGGATCCTTAAGGGAGGGCGGTCCAAGGGGGTACATAGCCTAGTGATCCCGAATTCTCCCTGGTACTCCCTAAGGTTCCCTCAGAGTCCCCGAAGGATTCCTTGTACCCTCCCCCCCTTAACCACCCTCCCTTAAGGATCCTATAATTGAACCCCTTCAGCAACCTCTCCAAACACCGTATCGTGCTCTTCAAGGAGCCCTTGCAGCCTAAACTGCCCTAAACCCCAAACCCTAAAGCCCTAAACCTTTTAAGGAGGCCCTAAACCCTAAGCTCTAAACCTTTTTAAGGAGCCTAGGGGGATCCTTGAAAGGACTCCTCCTATCCCTACCAGGAGCTGCGCATGGGTGACAAAGTCATCTTCGACATCGAGATGGACAAAAGCCAGCCGCAGGCCAATCTGGGTAATCTAAAAGGATTCTGGAAAAGTTTTCATGCGGTTTTAGAGTCTTGTTTTTTCGAAAGGTGTTTTGGTTACAACGAGGTTTTGTGAGGTACGGGTCTTCAAGCTTGTTATAGTATTATAGGGATTTTGAACGTGTTTATGACGGCTGCAGGGTTTGTGATCGTTTGTTGCTTTCCAGGTCGAAGGGTCTTGTAAGGCTCTATAATTTATAACTCGTGTACGTGTAGGAAGGTACCCCCTACATCCTTAACACTAAACCTTTGTCATGGTTGGGTAACATTTTACATTTTTATGGGTACTTAAACCCAATAAGGAATAGCAGTTTAAATTGCTAATCCTACCCTAAACCCTAAACCGTAAACCAAAAACCCTACCTATCCCAACCATGAACTAAACCTTAAACCTGGTTCAGTAAGAGGTGCAGTTTGAAGCCACAGGCGAAGAACATCCGGCCGGTTCGCGTCCCTACCAAGGCATGTGTTTGGGGTTTAGGGGTTTTGGGGGTTTGGGGTTTTAGGGTTTTAGGGTTTAGGGGTTTTGGGGGTTTTAGGGTTTTAGGGTTTAGGGGTTTAGGGTGTTAGGGGTCAGGGGTTTAGGGTTTAGCGGTTTAGGGTTTAGTGTTGAGGGCAGGATTCGTTTGCTGTGACTTCGTTCTTGCTTTTAGGCTGCGGGAATCAGATATCGAGGGAAGTTGAACCTGGCATTGAAGGGCTTTGGGCCCCAAACAACCCTAAACCCTAAACACTAAACAAAACAGCGGAGTAAGGTGGGCCGCTCCTACAAGTTCCCCAGTTCGCAGCTCCTTCTCAACACCACTTTGTCACAAGATACTGTCGCTAAAAATAGGGGCCTAAATGAGTACCAAAACTATCTCGGCGGTTCCTTATTATCATCATAGTATAATGGGTCCCGAAACCCTATTGTAATTACTAGGGCCCCCATAGTATGCGCTACTCCATGGCAAACCCGAAAGCCTTAAACCCTACAACCCCCAAAGCCGCAAACCTGCTCGGCACCGGTGAGGAATGCGGGGCAACCCAGGGCCTAAAAACCCTAAAGTCTCAAGAGATACTGTTGATGGACAAAATCCTGCATGACCCTAAGGACCCTAAACTATGGGAATTATGGTATATTCCTTTTTATGGGTCATGCAGGATTTTGTCCATCAGCCGTACTGCGGCTTTGGTTTCAGGCCTTCAGCTCTCTTGGTGTCGAAAAAACCGCGATGTGGGCTTTGGTTCCTAGGAAGGGCTCGGAATAGTCCCTACTAGAAACACAGCATACTGCACCCAAACCCAGCAGTTCATTGATACCGTGGAGCACATCTCCTCCAGGCGTGTATGCTTCGAAAGGCCTAGCCACCTAACAGTTTCCCTTACGTCCCAGTAGTTTAGGGTTTAGGGTTTAAGGTTTAGGGTTTGGGGTTCAGGGTTTAGGTTTTAGGGTTTTCAGGTTTAGGGTTTAGGGGTTTTTTATCGGATTACGATGGGGAAGAGGGGGTCGAAGTCGCGGGCCGGTTCCGGGCGTTTTAGGGCGTTGAGGGTTTATTGGGGTTGGGGGTAGGCCCCTCTCCGTCCAATTCATTATGGCCGTTTGGGGTGCAGAGTTTAGGGTTTAGGGTTTAGGTATGTTGCTTTTGAAAGGATTGCTCACTACAGTGCTGTGAAGCTGATATTTGTCGTTTCAGTCCCATGAATCAAAGCATGCTGCCGACATGGCCGAGGTCATTATGATTGTCATAAATACGATTGTCATGGCTCCTGTAATACCTATTGAGTAAAAGCCTAGTTGCCTATCTAATAGGTTACCAAACTTTAGGAACTACAAGGTTCATACAGGGTTCAAGGAACAGAAGCCCGCCATCCAGATAACTAGGCTCCCACTATTTGCGAGGGCATACCTTAAGCCTTAAGCCCTGAACCGCAAACTAGAGGTTGGGTCCTACAGGGTTTCAGGGGTGGGTGTGAGGTTGCCATGATTGTCCAACAAAGGTCCCAATCGCAGGCTCCTCCTGGTATAGGAACACCCGCTGTACCTGCAGTTGGAAAAGGGCCCTCAAAAAAACTTCAGAACCTTAACCCATCTTAACCCTAACCCCGAAACCGTAAACCCTCACAAACCCTAAACTTCCCCAAGCCCCCAACGCTGAATCCTAAACCCCTAAACACCCCAAACCTCTAAACCCCTAAACCCTAAACCCTACCAAAACGCTAAAACTACTGCTGCTTCCATCTGTGGCTTCGTTTCAGTCGATCATGGAGCTGCTCGGGGGATCGAGCTCCCACGTGAACAGGCGGGCTCGGAGTTGTTCAGGGTCTATCGCGTTTACCGGGTTCGGAGTTCAGGGTTTAGGGTATCCCTTAGGCTCTAAGAACTCATATTTTGAGGCTGTTGGATCCAAAGACCATACCGAGGTTTTTGGGTTGTTTGAGCCGTAGGGTATGGAGTTCACTATGGGACCTGCGGCTCACATAGGCTCAACCACCTACGGTAAGAACCTTGATAAGTAGGTTTGAGGGGTTCTAGTCTACGGGCCTTAATAGTTTTTGGTTTTTGATATGGGCTTGGGGTACACTGTTCACATATAAGGACAACTTGGGGTTGAAGGATCACCTGGCCCAGTTCGCAAGTAGCATATTGTGTACCCTCTTTCTGGTTGTATCAGAACTTCTTGCAACTACCCTAAACCCTAAACTTGCTAAACCCCCGCTGCTTACGAAGTCCCCTGAGCCTCCACCCTAGTGGGCTTCCGGTTATTGATTGAGGTTTGTTTACATGTTGAGTCAGTTTAGTTTTAGGCTTTTCGTTGCCACCTCTAAGTCTTCAGTGAGGGTTTAGGAGAGCTGTTACATTCGCTAAAACCATTTCCCAAAACCCTTCAACTCTAAGCCCTCATCCCCTAGCCCTACAAACACTAATCCTAACTCTTATCCGATCCCCTCGCACCCTAACCATCTACCTCGACACCTTGCCAAACCCCAGACACAACCCTCCAGAGATGTTCTAACCTTGTCTAAACCAACCGTACAAGGCCCAGTAAATCCCTAAATCCCCTTGATTTGACAAGCCCTCGTAAGACCCTCTAAACACCCTGAACCCCAGAACCTAAATCCTAAACCTCTCTAACATATAAACCCTAAACCCTAATCGAATTCGTGGGCAAGGTCAAAAAATTTGTCGGCAAGGTCAAAAATTCGTGGGCAAGGTCAAAAATTCGTGGGCAAGCTCAAAAAATTCGTGGGCAAGGCCAAAACTCTCAAAACGAACTTTGCCCACGAATTTTTTGACCTTGCCCACCAATTTTTGGCTTGGTCGAAAAAAATCGTGGGCAAGGTCNTCGTGGGCAAGGCCAAAACTCTCAAAACGAACTTTGCCCACGAATTTTTTGACCTTGCCCACCAATTTTTGGCTTGGTCGAAAAAAATCGTGGGCAAGGTCAAAAAATTCCTGGGCAAGCTCAAAAAATTCGTGGGCAAGGCCAAAACTCTCAAAACGAACTTTGCCCACGAATTTTTTGACCTTGCCCACCAATTTTTGGCTTGGTCGAAAAAAATCGTGGGCAAGGTCNTCGTGGGCAAGGCCAAAACTCTCAAAACGAACTTTGCCCACGAATTTTTTGACCTTGCCCACCAATTTTTGGCTTGGTCGAAAAAAATCGTGGGCAAGGTCAAAAAATTCCTGGGCAAGTCGCAAAATTCGTGGGCAAGGCCAAAACTCTCAAAACGGACCTTGCCCACGAATTTTTTGACCTTGCCTACCAATGTTTTGGCTTTAAGCACCAAAACTCGTGCGGCAAGGCCCGGGGCTGAAACTTTGGGGTTTCTGCCTTAGGGTTTCGGTTTCAGGGCTTGAGCCTTAGGGTTTCGGGGTTAGGGTTTCGGCATTAGGATCATTAGGGTTTCGGCTTCAGGGTTTCGGCCATAGGGTTTCTGCCTTAGGGTTTCGGCAGTTTCGGGTTTACGGTTTCAGCCATAGGGTTTGTGCCTTAGGGTAAACTTTAGTGCAGCGGAGAAATTGAAAAATCAGCTGTGTGAAGAATTTGAAGCTTGTATTTTTCTTGATGTTGTGGGATTCTTTGGGCGGGTGGGTTTTTTCTAAATCGCAAACCGCTAACTGGACTAGAAACTGCTCGATCCAGAGCTGCTGAACCCTGAACCCTAAACCCCTAAACCCTAAAGCTAAAGGCCCTTTGCAAAAACCAAACCCTCCTTTCCCGCTGATAAAAGGCCCGAGTTCGGCCCGCCCCCGGCCTCGATGCCGGGAACCATGCCCGGCGCTGCAGTGGGGATGCACGGGGAGGCCGGGGTTCAGGGTGTGTATATATATATATATATTGATAATATATTATATATATAAATAATATAATACAACATAATATAATATAATATAGCACAATATAATATAATATAATATAATTTAGATTTATATATATATATATATATTTTTTTTTTTTTGGTCGCGCCCCCCCCCCGTTGACAGACCATGCCCTCTCAACTGAGTCGTAGTGCATGGTCTGTCATCGGATGGGTGACGATCAGCCCTCCTAAACTCAATTCCAAAATTTTCAACATTCTCGCCCCTAACTTTCCGGATTTCCAAAAATTTCCAAAATTTCCAAATTTCCGAAATTTCCAAAATTTCCAAAATCTCCAAAACTTCCAAAATTTCCAAAACTTCCAAAACTTCCAAAATTTTCAACATTTCCAAAAAGTCCGCCCTTATGTTTTGGAAAATCCTGTCCACTAGGTCCTAGGTCGGGCCATTTTGGAAATTTCGGACAATTTGGAAATTTCGTACAATTTGGAAATTTTGGAAATTTTGAAATTTTGGAAATTTTGGAAATCCGGAGAGTGAGCGAGTTTCCAAAATTTAAGAAATTCCCAAAATTTCCGAAATTTCCAAAAAGTCCGCCCTTATGTTTTGGAAAATCCTGTCCACTAGGCCGGCCCATTTTGGAAATTTCGGACATTTTGGAAATTTCGGAAATTTCGGACAATTTGGAAATTTTGGAAATTTTGGAATTTTTGGAAATTTTGGAAATCCGGAAAGTGAGCGAATTTCCAAAATTTCCGAAATTTCCAAAATTTCCGAAATTTCCAAAACTTCCAAAAAGTCCGCCCTTATGTTTTGGAAAATCCTGTCCACTAGGCCGGGCCATTTTGGAAATTTCGGACATTTTGGAAATTTTGGAAATTTCGGAAATTTTGGAATTTTTGGAATTTTTGGAATTTTTGGAAATTTTGGACTTTTTGGAAGTTTTGGAATTCTTGGAATTGATTTTCAGGAGGGCTGATTGTGACCCATCCGATGACAGACCATGCACTACGACTCACATTCAAAGGCAAGGTNAAATTTTGGACTTTTTGGAAGTTTTGGAATTCTTGGAATTGATTTTCAGGAGGGCTGATTGTGACCCATCCGATGACAGACCATGCACTACGACTCACATTCAAAGGCAAGGTCTGTCAGTACTCATGCCCATATTTAGACGAATATCAGTAAACATATATATGTATATATGTATTGATACTCCTACGAATACTAGTACCAATACTAATACTGACATTGGTCATTTGTTGAATGCTCAAGCTAATACCAGCATTAATATTGATATTACACGTTTATAAAGCCTAGTACGAGTATGCTTAGTAAAGATACTAATATTGATTAATATTGACATTAATACTCCTACGCATATCAATAATCATATTCATATTGGTATTAGTGAATTTTCACAAATATTAATACACATCTGCATGAATTTTCACCGATACTACCACACACCTGCATATACTAATGTACATAAATATACATACAACTATATTCAAATACAAATACATTAACTCATTCATGTATTCATCTGTTAGTGTTTTCATGTAATCAAGAGTAATACTAAAACAAACATTCCTTCAACTACAAATCATCAGATTAATATTAGTACTAACGCTAACAGTATTGCTAGCACTAATGACAATATTTATACTAACAGCAATATGTACATAAGTATTGATGCTCCTACGTATAAATACCCTTCTGATGTTAACAGTCATGCTATCAGCAAGGCTAATATTGACATTGATAATTTGTTGAATATTCAAGATCATGCCAGTTTTAATACCAGCATTAACACTTATTTTAGGGCGAATACGACTATGAATAATCCTAATACTAATATTAACATGAAAACCCCTACAAATACCAATAATCATATTCATATTGATATGAATACTAATACCATTACTAATAGACACGTGCATATACTAATGTACATAAAAATGCATACCACTACCTTAAAATACATATATATATACTAATGCATTCATGTACTAATGTTTTAGGATAAGCATATACCCATATACCAATGCAACAATATACTACTTGTTAATGTTTGAATACACTAGACTAATATGCTAATATACTAATATACTAATATACGAATACTGTAATATGCACGTATGCCGACATGACAGAGTAGTGTACTAATATGCCAACATACTGGTATACTTATAAATCATTAGACAATACACGAATATAGTACATATACTAGTATACTAATGTACGAATATACTGGTATGTTAATATACTAATAGACTAATACACCAATGTACTAGTGTACTCATGCACCAGTTGTACTAACATATTAAATATACTAATATACAAGTATACAAAAATGTTACTGCTCGAATACATTATAATGTTTTGATATACTAATCTGTTAATATACGAAACTATCAATATACCAACATATCAAAACTAATTCTAATATTGATGCCAATACTAGCACTTCTGCGAAGATTAGCTGATACTAAACCCAGCATTAAGACTGATGCTAATACTAGCCGTGGTACTATTACTGACATTGACACTGGCACGAACACTAACACTACACGAACATGAGCCTAACACTAGTTTATATTTACTAGTATTGATCTGTATACTTAAAGTAAACACTTATACGAATACTGATACTAATGCTCATCCTAATATCAAAACTACCACACAACTATCAACTCATGTGCCGCGCGTCTGGTGCATGCGTCCGCAGTACATGGCATGTCAAAAGTACACGTTGTATATCTACTGTAAAGGTTTTACTTTACAGATTATCGTCGTGTGTGGTGTGTTTAGATACAATATCTCAGCCGAGTCACCTGCCAAGAGNAAAGTACACGTTGTATATCTACTGTAAAGGTTTTACTTTACAGATTATCGTCGTGTGTGGTGTGTTTAGATACAATATCTCAGCCGAGTCACCTGCCAAGAGTACACTGTCACAAGGGCATGGTCTGTCAACGGGGGGGTGAGCACATATATATATATATATATAGGGTTTAGGGTTTAGGGTATAGGGTTTGGAGTTTAGGGTTCAAGGCGGTTTAAGTTTTAGGGTTTAGGGTTGTGCTTTTTGGAAGTCCAGTAGGCATGGCTAGACCATGTAAGGCATGGCCTGGGTCCTACGTTGTAGCGCCCTGTCTATTTTCTTGAAAGGGGCAACAGTTCTCCGGTCTCTGGTGGGGGTTTTTGGGTTCAGGGTTGGTGTAGAGCGTGAGGATTCAGGGTTTAGCGTGGGGTGTTGGGTTTCAGCGCGCTGCCGTTTACCCAAGGGTGTAGAGTTGAAAGGTGTGCAGATTTTGTGTTTATGGGTTGCGGCTTATTGTTTTCGTTTTCGGCATGTCGAACTGAGAAGCTATGGATTTTGGCCAGCTTTTTACAATTTTGGGGGTTCTTTTAAAGGGTTCCTTAAAGGGGTCTATAAGGAATTTATAATGTAAGGGCTTTAATACTTACCTATACTATTTTGTGGGTGTTTAACTTTGCTTGGGCCGGCCGGCTCTGGCGGGTCGTTTTCTGGCTTTTCGTCAGCTTCTCTTCCACTTCTATTCCGAACTCTGAGCTCTGAAAATCAGTCAAGGCCTATAAGCCGCTGACCCTAAACTCAAACCCTAAACCCCCAAGGCCAGAGCCCAGAGCCTGATAGTTTGTATAGGATCTACTTTCAGCGGAATCAGGACTGCGGGTGAGCCTTGCAAGTCGGATAATACATCCAGAAGCCCAGGAGCTTCACTTTCAGGGTTCTTTACAGGGCTCCTTTCAAGTTTAGGGTTTAGGGGCAGGCTCTGTAGACTTGTTAGAGTTTGCGCTCAATGTTAAAGAGGCTTGTTTGGGTAGTCCCACTACTCAAAAAGGATCCGTTTCAGTCCTTCCTAACAGGAGCCCAGGTTAGGGTTTAGCTGGATTAGCGTAACCAAGGTAGGACGTGTACAGCCAGTAAAGAAGCCAACGTCCCCACACAACCCCGAACCCCTAAACCTACATCCAAAACCTTAAGGTTTAGGGTTTAGGGCCCAGACTCAAAGCCTTAATAGAGGGGCCTAGATAAATGGGACTACTATTTTAGGGGGTTCCTTATTCTAATTTTAGCATAATTTGCCCAAAACTGACCCAAAACTCTATTCTAATTATTAAGGCCCCTATAGTAAGCCATGACAGTCTGCAGGCAAGGTCTTCCCCGCACATGGCGGCACGATCCCCACCTTTTGGAAGTCCTCAGCCACTCGGAGGAAAGGGTTTAAGTTGAGATTCGAGGCATGCTTCGGGTTCATGAGGTCTGTCTAGCTATGTCACCTATCTATCTGTACATATGCATGTACGTAGATAGATAAAGGAAAAGATATTGACATAGATATAGATATAGACATAGACACTATGATACAGACTATAGAAATGGACATAGATGTCGATATCGGTATCGATACGGATATAGAAACAGACATGGACATAGACATATCTTTAGCCAGGTGGGGTTTGTAGGATTTTCCAGGGCGTGTAGGGTTCGTAAACCCTAAACCCTAAACCCTAAACTCGAAAGGTTAACCTTTTTTGGGCTCGGGTACTCAGCCCCTAAGTTGCTTAGGGGACGGTGAGATTCAACTGGAAACCTGTTGGGGCGTGTGGGAAGGCCCCGAGCTCGCAGTTCAGGCTGTCAGGTTTGGGGGTGCATCTAAACCCTAAACCCTAAAACCCTAAACTCTACACCCAAAGCCCTAAACCCTAAACTCTAAGCTTGAAAACCCCGACACGATGAGAATTTGAATGTCCCGCCCGGAACCCGTGGTCCCCAACTCTAAACCCCAACTCCTCAACCCTAAACTCCCAAGTTCTAAAACTTGGGAGTTTAAGGTGTTGGGAGGTTTAGGGGTTTAGGGCCTTAAACCCTAAACTCCCAAGTCTTAAAGCCCAAACCCCAAAGCCTAAACCCCAAGCCCAAAAGCTTAAAGCCTCTCCAATAGAAGCCTGGATAATTAGGCAATGCTGTTCCGTAGGGTGCCTTATTCTAAACATAGTTTAGTATACCCCCCAAAGCCCTATTCTGATGGTTAAGGCCGCTATCTTACCCTCTGAGGTTTGCCCCGCACGCGCCACCGATCCCGCCGATGAGCCTCACTTCGCTGAGCGACGATGCAGGGAGGGATGCCGTGGTTGCAGCCGCTGGGACGGTGAAGATTCCAGAGTTTCGGGTTTTGGGATTCTGCGATGGGGGTTTGGGGGTTTGGGGTTTAGGGGTTTAGGGTTTAAGGGTTTAGGTCTTAGGGTCAAGGGATCTATCCGATTGAGGTGTTGTTTAGTGCGAGATCCTCTCGTCAAGCGTCAAAGGCTTGCTACGGCTAAGGCAAAGCTTTCGCAATCTTGAGTCAACCCTAAACCCTAAACCCTAAACCCCAAACCGCATGTCCGCCCAAATTCCCGATTCCTGAAAGCCCTTCCTGAACCCTCTAAACTAAAGCACTGAACGTATCCTAAAGAAAGAAAATCCTAACCCGGGACCTAAAACCCTGAACCCTAAACTACCCCGCATAAAACTCTTATGAAGCCTGTAACCCCACAGTCCTTAGACTTCGAACCCTCTGCCCTAAACTCCTGATTATAGGATCCTACTTTAGGGGCCTAAATGATGGCGAAAACTATTCCTTACGGTTCTTCTCAATGTGTTTATTCTACAAATTGGGTCCTCCCAAAGCCTATTCTATTCATAAGGCTCCTATACAGCAAAACTCTTGTGAAACCCTATAGACCCCTTGCAGAACCCTTTTTAGAACCCGACAGAACTCATGTCAAACTCTCTTTCCAGGATCCGGCTGTGGCGGCGCTTGTGCCGCACGTCGGTGTGCGTCCGAGCAACCCGTCGCCGACGGGCAAGGAGGGGCCCAAACCCCAACAGCCCCAAACCCGAAACCACAGCAGACGGATCTTGGGCCCGGGTAGGACTTCTGCAGATCATTGACGTTCCTGCTTGTTGTAACTTTGGGTTTAAGGGTCAGAGACACCTTCATTCTAAGGCTTGGCAGGGCTTCCTATGCGGTTTGCTGGTTTAGTCTACTCAGAGAATCATGAGACGCCGGAAGTGTGTAATTTGTATGTAGACCTTCCCAGTACTCTAGCTGAAATCTTATAACTCATTACTGTCAAACTTCTTTACGGCAGTACCTCGACAAGCACACTTAGCCCGATCGCAGATGCGCCAAGAAGTTCAACCGCCAAATCCTAGACCGTGTAAACGCAAGCCGCACAACGTAGTAACCCTACAGTACCCTTATAAGTAACAACCCTTGTAGTACACTTGAAGCTTAGTGCCCTTTAGCCCCCATACCCTAAACTCTAGACCCTTCAATCCCAAACGGTAGCCTTCAAAGCAACGCTTAAAGGAGCCCTTACAGGAAGCCTTCAAGGAGTCCTTAAATTGAACCCTTAGAAATGCCAGGATTGAAGGTTGAGGGTTATGCGCACCTGCTCTGTCGCTGCCATACAGGAGCGAGGAAACGAAATTTTGCAGCCTGGCGGCCAGAAGAAGTTGCGAATCTCTTCCTAACGACTCTGTAAACAGTAATATAGGGGCCAAAATAATTACTAATACTATTTTGGGGGTTCCTTATTATAGTTATTATACAAAGGGTCCCAAAACCCTATTCTAATTATTAAGGCCCCTATAGTAGCTCCTAGGAGGCAGGGACGGTGTCTGAGTCGCTCTAACACATGATCGTACGATTCAATCGCATGCGGCACACACTCCTGTCAGTGTACATCACTGTCATCTGTGGAAGCTTTTGATAACAGCAGGCAATACGAGTGTATTCGAGTATCGTCCCTGCCTTACCAATCACAAATTTGGGAATGTCAGCTGCATGTGAGAAGTCATGCTGCCAGGAATACTGTGGGGCTGGGGTAAGTCTTCAGGGAATATGGCGAGTAGTCATGTTAACTCCTCCTCCTCCCTTTCCTGCAACAACAACTGCTGCTACTGGCATCGGCACAACCACTACCACTACAACTGCTATATACCCTACTGCTGTTATTGTTATTGCTACTGCTACTGCTGCTGCCACTGCTACTGCTGCTGCCACTGCTACCGCTACCGCTACGGCTGCGGCTGCTGCTACGGCTACGGCTGCTGCTGCTGCTGCTTCCACTGCTACCGCTCCCGCTACCGCTGCCGCTACCCTACTGCTACGGCTACGGCTACGGCTACTGCCATTGCCACTGCCACTGCCAGTGCTACTTCTACTACTACTACTTCTGCTACTAATCATACCAATAATAATTACTACTACCACTAATGCTACTACTACTACTACTACTACTAATGCTACTGCTACTACTACTACTACTACGACGACGACTACGATTGCGACCACAATTCTGACTGCGACTACGAGCTACGACCACTTGCTATACTGCTACACTAGTCGTACTGTTGTTTCGGTTGGAGTCCGTGCATTGTCGGTTTCAGCAAGCTGCCGCACCTAGGAATTTGGTAAATCCTCGGAACGCGCAGCAACACTGACATGCTTTTTTTCGGGGTTTGGGTTCAGGCTTCGGGGGTCAGAACCTACTACAGGTGCCAGCTATGCCTGACAAAGTGCTGAACCCCGAGACCTTAAGCCCTCGAACCTGAAGCCGTACATCTTAAACGGCAAAACTCGAGCCTCTAAACCGTTCTAAACCGTGAAACCTTCCAATCCCATCTGACGAATTCATATTCGTTGCAAGTCGGAGGGTTATATTCAGCCTATCCACTAGTAGCGTGAATTAACAGGGGATTGACGAGTCGGTTATGGGCAGAGTTCGCAGTCAAACAGCCCCAAGTAGGGCACTTGTTTAGGCTTTAGCATAAAGTTCAGGGGTTCGGGGTTTAGGGTTGATCCTTTAGGTTACGTCCTCAGCCAGAAATTTTCTGGAAGCAAACCCCAAACTGTGAGAGGCTGGGCTCTTAGCAATTGGGATGAGGTTTGGGGTGTACTACAGTCTCCATCGTAGTTGCTTTTTTGTATCTAGTATACTGTAAGGAAACCCAAAAAAAGAACGGAAATGCAGACTATAGGTACTACAATATGAGTATATAAGTACTATAAGGGATCAGTACTCCAGACCTCTACATTCGAGTCCAGTCTGCGATTCATAAGTATACAGAGGGTTCAACGCTCCTTCGGTAGAACAAACATTATGTCCAGTTGTAAGAGGGGTTCGCTGTTCCGTGCGTTTGCTGAAACACCCTTGAATCCAAAATCGCAAACCCTGCACTCATGGACGGGCCCCCACATAGAACTTGGTGCACAAATGTAGAGGCACCCGACAAGCAATATGTTTTGGTAGGTTGGGCATCTCAATACCCCTAAACCCCAAACCCCAAAACCCCAAAACAATTCAACCCCTAAACCCCTAAACCCCTAAACCCAAAACCCCTACAACCCTAAACTCCCAAATCCCTAAACCCCTAAACCCCTAAACCGTAAACCCTCAACCCTAAACCCCTAAACATTTATCTCAACAGCCCGAAGCCCTCTGTGGATAGCTTCCCTTAGACGGCCAGGCAGAACGCGAGCCAGTGGCGCTACCGGCTGGTTTAGCCTTGTAGCGGGTTTAGGGTTTTTTTTAGGGTTTAGGGTTCAGGGTTTGGGGTTTAGGGTTTGAAAGGGTACTTATACTACAGATGTATATGAGTCTTAGTAGTGGTCCTCTTATAGACTGCTAATGTATGGAGGGCAGTACCAAATGTATGCATTTTGCTGCGCAGGCACAGGCGGTTGGGTTTTTCTTGACTCTGGGTGTGGGACTTTGCGAGCTTTGGTGTAGAGCGACCGAGCATGGTATGCCACAAAACCTCTTTCTTCTAGTAGTAGTAGTAGTAGTAGTAGGAGTAGGAGTAGGAGTAGTAGTAGTAGTAGTAGTAGGAGTAGGAGTAGTAGTCGTAGTAGTAGTAGTAGTAGTAGTAGTAGTAGTAGTAGTAGTAGTAGTAGAAGTAGAAGTAGAAGTAGAAGTAGTAGTAGTAGTAGTAGTAGTAGTAGTAGTAGTAGTAGTAGTAGTAGTAGTAGTCGTGGTAGTAGTAGTAGTAGTAGTGGTAGTGGTAGTGGTGGTGGTAGTGGTAGTGGTAGTGGTAGGGGTAGAAGTATAATGACGGCCCCTGTATTGGGGTTTAGGTTTGGGATCTGAACCCTTAGGCTGAACCCTAACCAGATGCCCTCCCCCTGCTTATAACAAAATGCCCTTAACCCTAAGATCCTACGCCCATGGTTCATGGCTTGGGGGTTTCGAAGTCACACCTCCAAACTGCCTGAACCCTAAGCACTGAAAACTCTCCATTCCATATCTACTCTCAGCGATCGTCACGTGGGTTGGCCGAAGTTCATGGGACGAGTTGTCTCTCAGTAGCAAGCAAGACGGGGTGCAAAGAGTTTGCCGCTGACCTCTAAGCCACAAAACCCTGAACCCTAAACCCTCAACCCTGAACCCTCCATTTTTTGTTTATAGACACGTTTAAAGTGACCCCTCCAGTTTTCCTTTAAGGACCCTCCACCCTAGAGTCCGCGCATGTCGACCTCTAACTGGGGACCCCAAGACCCAAACCGCGCAACCTCAATGCCCTAAAGACCCAAAGGCCCTGTTGCCTCGGCATAGGGGTTTTAAGGGGTTTGGCGTTCAGGGGTTTAGGGTTTGGGGTTTGGGGTTTGGGCTTGTGGGTTTAGGGTTTGGGGTTTTGGGTTGGGGATGAGGGTTTAGGGTTTAGGGGTTTGGGGTTTGAGTTTAGGGTTTGGGGCTTAGGGTTAGGGTGTAGGGTTGAACCCGAAAGAACCGCACCCCGATATCATGTCAAGTAATTAGCATATACCAGTAGCAACGGTCGAAGGGCAGAGGTATTGGGCTCTCTGGTCCCGAAGCCTTCTTAACCTTTAACGGTAAACCCTAAACCTTACACATTACACAACCCGAAACCTCATGCCTTATACCCTACACCTGAAACCCTCAACCATGAACCCCAAACCCTGGACCCTACCCTCGCAACCATGTGCCCCAAAATCCCTGAAACCCTAAGCCCGAAACACGAAAGCCCTTAAGCCCTGAACCTTTGTCATAGTTGGGCAACATTTTACATGTTTATGGTAACTTAAACCCAATAAGTAAGAAAAACACATTTTAAATCCTATCCCAACCATGAACAAGAAACTCTGAACCTAAATCTCACACCCGAGAGCCGAACCCAAGATGCAGAGCAGGCTACACCCCGACATCAGGCTCTGGTCGTGGAATGCTTGAACATAGGTTTAGGGGTTTAGGGTTTAGGTTTGGGGAAACCCTAAACCCTAAGCTCTGTAGTTGGGGTTTGGGGTTTAGGATAAAGGCGCCGTAGAAATCGGGGAAATAAGTAGTGGTACACTGTTCTAGTCATCAAGACCCCCATCAGAAGTGTATAGGGACTATACAAAATCCTGAACGGCTTTTTTGCGGCCATGAGCTAGGGCAAGGGTTTTGTACTGAAAAGTAGCACGGGTTTCTGTATAGACGGGATTAGGGGGTGGAGGAGTTTTCGGCAATTTTGGTCTAGGCTTGGAGTTTCGTGTCCAGGCTGACACTGTTGCAAAGTACAAGCTCATGGTCTCAGATAAAGGTTGTAGTCTCGCATTCGCGGTTCAGTGGTGCGAGTTCTCGGAATTCGGACCAGGATTACAAGGTTCAGTGTTTAAGGCCCACAAACCCTAACAGGGTCGCCGCTCGAGACCACAGCCCAACATACCGGAATTTGATGCTTCTTCTTGGAGCCTTCGCACTGGGTCCCATTCCAAGCTCGGATTTGCTATGTGTGTATTGACTTGGAGCTTTCCGAAGCGCTGGGCTTGGTTGAAGAATAAGAAGGCACGACGAAATGGATCGGCAGAGGCCTGTCGGCCACGCCCCTAGAGAGTGGCATGTGTCTTTCGGGCCTTTAGGTACGGCGGGGTTTGGGGCTTAGGTTGTGTTCTGGCATTTAGGTCTCGCGTGGTTACGGTTCAGATGCCAGAGATTATGCCTTGCCAACCTAGAGACTTTGTCCGGCGGCATTTCGGTGTCTTTTTTGGCCCATGGTTTTGAATTTTGAGAAACCTGGTCTCGTGGAAGCAACGAAAGTCAAGCAAAAGCATGATAATGAAGCCCACAGCCCTAGCATAGCCTACTACTCCGTAGGGTTTCGGGTTGCAGGTGAACCCGAGTTGTACCTTTCGGCCTACCACCCGCACACCCCAAACCGCATGATCCTGCATAACCATACCCTAAGGGTCCAAGTAGTCCTTTTTATGGTTTTTGATGCCTAAGCAGGCCCTAAAGTCCCATAATAGGGAGTACTTGGACCCTCTGGGATATGCAAGCCAGTATTGCAAACACCTTGAGTGCTGAAACTTCTACGTACCTATACCCGAAAAACCCTGATAGTTACAGTCTTGCAGTCCTAATCCCAAAATCCGCAAACCCGAAGCACCCTTCAGTCGGTACATGCGCCCACAAAACCCTATCTAGCACACTATCACTATAAAATACCCAACCCCAAAACCCTGAAGCTCGAAACCGGTTTGGGCCCATGAGGGCTTACCGCACCCGGACTTCCCTGAAGCTACCTTAAGCTACCAAACCCTACTTTTTTGTAGGTTCCTATTGTACACCCTAATATGGAATTTACAGGCACCCTACAAAAAGCAGGTTTTGGTAGGTTTTGGTAACTGTATAGCGAGCAGAGGAAGAAAGACAAAGCTATCGGCCGAAAGCCTTTCGTGTATACAGCGCTGTATCAACCACCTTTTCGAAACCGGTATACTTTAAAGGAACCAAACCCCTTTAAAGGAACCTTCAGAGCAACCAAACCCCCTTGAAGGAACCCTTAAAGTAACCAAACCCCTTTTAGGTTACAGTCCGATATAAAACCCTATAAAAGCTAAAAGCCCTGAGCCTTTTCACAACATTAAATGACACACCCACAAGGCTAAATAAGACACCCTTACAGACCTATATAACCAAGTTAAGATCCTTTTTTAAACGCATTCAACCTCATAAACACTCAAAAACTCTACCCCAAATAACAATTCAAGAACTTAAGTCCAAGACCCTCAACGTAGCGCTAACACACGCTATAAAGAGCACCAGAACCCGTATGACCCCACAAAAAGCTGGAAAAAAACATCGCCAACTCCCAAAACACTACAGGAAACCCTGTAAAAAAACACGGCATATGCCTTCTGCATCGAGTCCTAAATCTAAACCTGTCTAGCATCCTTTCGAAAAAACTCCTAAAAATATATCGCCACCCCAAAACCCAAACCCTAAGCCCTAAAACCCCAAAGCGCCTTCAAGCCCTTAAGCCCTAAACCCTAAAGCCCTAAAAGTTAACCCTAAACGCCCTCCCCCCCTCCTCCAAGAAACGCCCTGAAGCCGTAAAGCTTTTAGGTACTCCACCGGGGCCTCCGCCTTTCGGCGACGGCTCGCAGTCACGGCCCCCGCCGCCTCCGCCGGCCGGATCTCCGGAAGCTGGGCGTTGAAATTAGGTAGAAACAGATATGTCAACAAGCACATAGTTCTTTACAAAATATATATATATATATATACACAGACATACTTACATACATATTTCACAATATACGCATACACATGTGCCTGTGTAGGTCTGAGTGAACATGGTTTGTGTGTTGTTTACTTGGTTTTGTTTGTTTGTTGTGGCTCCTTTCAGTTGGGTTGTTTTTTTTGTAGACTCCGTGCTCCTTTAGGCCTTTTTAGTCGTTACCCTAAACCCTAAACCCGAAGAGATGTCGTGGGCGAGTACTACCAGGGTGAAACGGGGGTTTTCTGTGGGCTGGTAAGGGCCCCAAACTCCTGGTCGAAATGCGGCCTTGGTGTATGCTAGACGCTGGCAGACATTAACAAGGAGCCCAAAAAATATCCCTAAACCCCTAAACCCTAAACCTGGGGTTTCGGGCTCGGGGTTGGACGGAGTGAGGTTCGGGCCTCTTGTTTGGAGCTTCGAGCTTGTGGGAGCTCCGGAGGGCGGCTTCTGTGGTGTTTTACCCAGAACTTAGAACTTCCACTATCCCTTAAGTAACGAATATCCCTGAAATTATAGTAGGGTTGCCGATATGATGTATGGTATTTTCCTTGATTGCGAGATTTTGGGAAGATCCGGGTATGGCCTCTTGTCACCAACCCGAAAGGCGTACCTCCGTTGAGCCCTCAGGGCCATGTCCATTAAACTAATTAGCCCAGCTCGTCATAGTCACCTTGTCGTCGTCGGCACCATCACCTTCAACATGGTCATCACCAAGAACATCATCTCCATAATCGTCATCACCAGCACGACGATCGACATCATCATCACCAGCTCGGCAGCAGGGCAGTGCTGGAAATACCAGAGCTGTTGGCCTTGTCGGATTGAAGGCGGTATCATTGTGGGTTTGACGCCTCTGACTGAGAGATCCTGGGCGTAGGAGTTCAGAAGGGGTCGTTGAGGCTGGAGTGTTTCAGAGGCATCCGATGGAATTTGGCTCAGGGGCCATCCCACCGAGAAAAGGAGCCGTAGTAATCAGTGTGCCTCCAGGGCACTCTTTTCTTTATTGTTGCCAAATGCTAAACCCTAACCCCAACATGGACTACCTCTATCATGGCGTCACCACGTCTACGAGCTGCTGGACGATGGGGTTCACCTGGGCTTACTGCTGCGACTCACGGGTTACTGGCTTCTTGTTAAGGAGCTTAATTTAAGTTACCATCATAAAGAACCCATATTATTTACTACAGATCTCTATTATAGTAGCTTAAACCTCAAATTAAAGGAACCCTTATAGATCCCTATTATGGTAACTTACATTAAATTCCTTAACAAGAACCCAGGTTACTGTGCCCTGGAGCAAGAAGTCCGAGTGCTGGTCTGACGGATTTGACTTCAGGCGCTGCTGCGTCTTTTGGGCAAAGAGCCTTAGCAGCCGAGTGGGTGCACTTTACACTTGTTGGCGTCAAAATCTCCCCTATACAACGGAAAGTTTACACTGTTTTGTGCGACGAAGGACCGGAAACGAGGCTGTGCTTCCTGTCTACCATGAGTGGACGGTTTGGTTTGGCTTGGGAGATGGCACAATTCTGCCTGCATCACAGCGAGCCGATGCGAGGGCACGCGAGAGGGAGTGGGCAATGGCAAGCGCCAAGCATCCAAACTACAACTGGCAGGGCGACCATCCGCTCTGGGTCGGTGGCTTCCTTTGGAAAGGTGGCTCAGTGGCAGAGTAAGTAACCTTTAACCTTCGGGGTATTATCATTCCTAACAATCCCAAAGGCCCAAAGGTAATCTTTAGCTCCAGAGCAGAACTGAACAAGTGACAATATAGGGGCCTTGGCTATTAGAACGGTATTCCTTCGAGTTCCTCAGCATCGATCTACTATGACAAACCCTCAACCCTCAACCCTGAATCCTAGAGCCTAAACCCTAAACCCCCTATTCTACATACAAAGGTGGGGCTGCATTGGCTCGCTGGGCCGATAATTGTGCTGGCCGTGACTTTTGGAGAGAGAGGCGAGTCTTAGAAATCGCCGCTGGCATTGGGCTCCCTTCGGCAGCTTCGTGGTAGAGTAGGGTTTAGGGTTTAGGGTTTAGGTAACTTTTCACCCTTTTTTGGAGTATCATAATCCCTACATACTCAAAGATGAGCCCTTCTAGATCCTCTGGGATGCTGGGCTTCCTAAGGCGGTTGCCGCTTACCATGGTGCAAATGTCACTGCTACTGACGTTTCGACCTTTGCCTTCTGGGCACTTCGCCGCAACCTCGCTGCCGCTCGGCGACACCGCCACGACGTGGACACAGCTTCTTTGGGAGCCGCGGCTGCGCAGGCGTGGTCGACTTCAGTGGGCACGTTTGACATCAGAAGTCTGAGCTCGATGAGAGACTTTGCAGCCTCTTCTGGGCCTTTTGATGTCATCATGGGCTCAAGCTTTCTGGGTGGTAGTGCACCGAAGACGCCTGAGGATCGTGCAACACGGAAGGCTCTGCCAGCAGTCCTTGCCGCATTGCTCCGGCCCTGTCCATCCTCGGTGTTTATTCTGATCTCCAGGTCACATGAGATTGATGAGCTTGTTTCAGTACCGCCTTCACCACTGGTGGTGGTGTCGAGGGCCCGGGCTGTCACGGATGAGCTTGCAGAGCTTGCGGTCTTGCAGCGACGCGAGGCAGCTGGGGACCAGAACTGCTTTTCAGAACGTTGGCCAGTTCCACCTGCCGAGTGCATGGCGAATTGGGCTACCGAAAGGTAGTCTTGCACTTAACCTCGAAGGACACCCAGTAGTAGGCAAGGGCGGGTAGCAAACTGGTGTTTGTGATGGTGGCACCTGCAAGCCCACCTGAGTTTCTTTAGCTCCAATTGAGCACGTTGCTGTTGGCAGAGATGTTGTTTCTGCATGAAGCTACCTTATCAACCTCGCCTACACGACCATCATCTGGGCTCACCTCGCCTGAACCATCCCAGCTTCATTCTATGTGGCAGTGGGAGTTTGAGCTCTGCGGTTTTGGCTGGAGGGTGTGCAGCGATGAATATACCCCTAAACCCAAAACTCTGAACCCTATAGCCTATACCCTAAACTCTGAACCCTAAACCCTAAACTTTGACTCCTAAACCCTAAACTCTGAATCCTATACCCGAAACTCTGTACCATTCTGGCGTGTATATATATCTCGCTGTTGAAAAACCGGCAGGCTGGTGCTTTGCTGCTTATGGCGCTGGTTTTCGCGTTCAGAGTTTAGGGCTCAATCCCTAAACCCTCAACCCAAAACTCAAAACTCGAGCCCCAAGGTTTAGGGTGTAGGGTTGCTAAACCCTAAGCCCCAAAGAGGGCTGAGGGTTTAGAGTTTCTGGCTCAAGCTCGGCATTCAAAGCATGGTGGGCTTTTAAGGAGGGCATGGGGTATCCGGACGATTATTAGCAAAGCTGTGCGCTGGTAGTAGGTAGCTTGTTAAAGGTTTAATTGAAGGGTTCTCTACGTTAGGATGCTTGCTGTGTCGTTCTCAAAATTACGTCGCTCTTCTAACATGGACTTCAGAAGGGTATATCTTGTTTGAAGACAAGCAAAACCATGACAACGGCTTCCGCCGCATGAACTTCAAGCCTCTCGCTGCTCAGGCATCCGCCGATTGCAACAGAACCACATGTTGCAACAGCCTAAACCCCGAAACCTAACATCTAAAGCGACAAATCCTAACATATAAATCCTTAAACCCTAAATCATAAATCCTGAAATCCAAAATCATATATCCTTAAAACCCAAAGTCATAATCCCTAAACTCTAAATCATAAATCCCCAAACCCTAAGCCCAAACAGATGGAAGCCCGAGTGATTACCCTAAAACCCACGCTCCATCCCAACCTTAACAGCCGAGACCCGAAGATCCACTCCTTTCATGGGTAAAATCCCCAAGAAACAGCTGAAATGATGATTTTTGCTAGGGGTCTAAGTTCAGTATAGTCCTTTGGATGTCCAAAACCCCCGGCCCTAGCAGACCTGCAGCTGATATCGGTTTGGGGTTTCGGTTTAGGGTTGGCCTGGATCCTGGGAAATGGAGCTTGGGCTCGGAGCCTGCAGAGGCAGCCCGATCACGGGATCAGTTTGGGCTCGAAACTTTGGGGTTTAGGGTTTGGGGTTTAGGATTTGGGGTTTAGGATTTAGAGTGAGGCTGTGAAGCGAAAACCCTAAACCCCAAGCTCTAAACTCTAAACCCGAAAACCCTTCACCCTACACCCAAGCCCTAAACTACAAAGCCAACGCCCCAAACCGCAAGTCCTTGTCCTTCCCTGGATCCTAAACCAGAAATCCCCACCCCGAGATCCCAAGACCTAAACTTTGGAAGCCCCACGCCTTGGAAACCCGCAAGCCCTAGAAGCCCTAAACCCTCTAAGCCTCAATCCTTCTTATTGTAGAACCCCTTAAAGAGGCCTGTGGAGGAACCTTTAAAGCAACCCTTTAAGCAACCCTCAACAAAAACCAAAAACCCTAAACCCCAAACGCAAAAACACACCCGAACTTAGCCCAGGACCGGCTGGCGCGGGGTCCCCCCGGGCCGCCAGTGCAGCCGCCAGGTCCCCCCGGACCCCCAGGTCGAGGCCTCTGTAAGCTTCTATAGGTTCCTGAGAAGTACCCTTAAAGGGCTCCTTAAAGGGTTCTATAAGGGATCTATGCTATGGGGGTTTAGGGTCTGCTAGCTTCCTGAGTAGTACCCTTTTGCCTTTTCAGTTTGGCGCCCCTTCTGAAAACTGAGTATCAGGGAAAAAAGGCACCCTCATTATAAAAAGGTTACTGAGGAACCTAGTTTTGCAAAGAGACTGACTTCAGGGTTTTGGGTTGAAGGCTTCAGGCTTTAGGAGTCAAGTTTTAGGGTTGAAGGTTTAGGCTTTAGGAGTCAGGGTTTCGGGTTGTCGGGTTTCGGGTTTAGGAGCCAGGGTTTAGGGTCGAAGGATTTTGGGGTTTAGGGTTTAGCGTTTGGGGTTTAAGGGTTGAGGGTTCCAGAAGAGAAGAAATAGGGTTCCTGTAAGGGAGTTATAAGATTCTTATAAGGGTTTAGGGTTTGGGGTGCCTAGATCTTCCATACCTTAATAAGCTTTTAGTGGCATCCCAAATATGATTATTCCTTTCCGAAGGTTCCATATAGGGGTTTAGTAGCTGCTGGTTTAGAAGGTCCCGGAAGCGGGAAAGCAACGAACCATGCGAGAGGAACCTCTACCCAAAATCCCTGAACCCAGAGCAGTATTCCAGAGAAGCCCAAAGCCTCAACCAAGCCTAAACCCTAAGCCCTAAACCCTAAACCCTAAACCCTAAGCCCTAAACCCTAAACCCTAAACCCTCAGCCCTAAACCCTAAGCCCTAAAACCTCTGATTTTTTGAATCTTCAGGCCAGGGCCCGGTGGCTCTGTTGCGCAGCAGTCACGGGGCTGAAGTGCTTAGGGTTTGAGGGTTTAGGGTTTAGGGTTTAGGGTTGAGGGTTTAGGGTTTAGGGTTTGAGGGTTGAGGGTTTAGGGTTTAGGGTTTAGGGTTTTCGGTTTTAGGGTTTGAGGAGTTACAGTAGAAGCCCAAAAGTTGGAAACCCAAGAGCCTCAATCCTTAAGAGTAATGTATAGGGAATCCCAGCACCATTTGGCCAAAAAATCCTGAAGCGCGTAGGCTTAGGGCTTAGGGTTTCAGGATTTAAGGTCTAAGCGCGCAGGCTGAGAGGGTTGAGGGTTTCATCTCGGAGTTGAGGTTACAGTGAACCCCAGACAGTTGGAACATAGTTTTAGGAGGATTCATGCTGGGATTCCCTATACTCTACTTTAAGGGCATGAGGCTAATGATGTTCCAACTTTCTAGCTTCTACTGTAGGTAGAGGTTGCCAGGAAGTCCGTGCAGTGCAGGAGCACGGAAGCTGGTCTTGCTTTGGGGTTACGCATTCAGGCTCCAAGTTCTTGATAACGTTAAAAAGCTCTTCACAGTACAGCCATTCAATCACCTAAACCCATGTGCCTAATCATTCGGTACTTTGGATATTAAGGGTAGAGGTCAGGGCCTCGAGTGAATGGTACACGGTTAGAACAAAAGGTGAAAGGGGCGAGTAGCTGGGGCCTGATTGTAGTTTGGCCTCTGCTGTTTCATGCCCTTTGCGCCGCCTCAACCCTTACACCCCAAACTCAAACCTACAAAACCCCACAACTTCAACACCTCTAAGCCCTAAACCCTTATTGCCAAATCCTAAACCCCACAATGTCACAAGTGACCCGGAACCCCGGAACCCAAGGGTTTGGCTCTCAGCCATTTTTGGGCTTTAGGGCTTGGTGTTTAGAGTTCAGGCTTTAGGGTTTAGAGCTTGGGTTCAGGCTTTACGGTTTAGGGCTTAGGGTTTAGAGTTGAGGCTTGGGGTTTAGGGCTTGGTGTTTAGAGTTCAGGCTTTAGGGTTTAGAGCTTGGGTTCAGGCTTTACGGTTTCGGGCTTAGGGTTTAGAGTTGAGGCTTGAGGTTTTAGGGATTAGGGTTTAGAGTTTAGGCTTTAAGGTTTAGGTCCAGGCTTTGGTTTTGGGTCTAGAAGAAAGAAAGAGCCTTGAAAACGCACAAACAATCAGGCCACTTCGGTTGTGACACTAGCCCTGTAACCCTGAACCCAAACCAGACCCCTCAAGAGCATCCTACATACACCCAAAGTGAAACCCGAAAGAAAGCCCCAAACCCTAAACTACAGCCTTGACCCTAGGCCCTGCCAAGCAGAGCCTTATGCGAGGCTGCGTGGAGGGAACATGAAAACAGTTAAGCAGAATCCCACCATTTCCGTCTCGAAAACCCTCTTCTTTGCGACAAAACAGGCCCCTTGCAAGTGTTGGACAACACGTGAGGACCAGAAACCCGTGAAGTTCGACTATAACCGGTTGAACTCCATCATGATGAAATTCTGTATGGATCGCTGTCCGCTCCTCTTGCCGGATGCGTTCTGTATCGGAACTAAAACTCGACGAATATCCGCGAGGGCATGTCGATCAGAGTGCCAAAACCCTAAACCCTAAACCCTAAACCCAAAACCCTAAACCCTAAACCCTAAACCTGACAAGCATTGTTGATAAGCCTGAGCCGCTGTCGACATTTCCAATGGATCCATGGCCGTCAAAGAGACCCAAAACCACGAAGGCAAAACCCCAATCCATAGCCCTACATGGGAGTTTCAAACGGCGGAGGACACCAATACATCTCTCTCTCTCTATATATATAGACACACACGCACACCCTGAGTAGTACAAGATCCTGGTTATGAACTCCGTGGAATGAGGTGTGCTCTTGAGCTCTTGAAACCCCTCATGCAACAACCGCCCCCACCTAAACCTTTGAGCTGTTTCCACAACTTTCGAAAACCGAGAGTTCGGAAGAACCCGTTTGAGCGTTTGGAAACTCGTCAAGAGCCCTAAGCAATAACCCTAGGCCCAGAACCAGCACCTTAAACCCCAAACCCAAGAACCTAAACCTGAACCCTAAAATCCAAAACCTAAAGCCCGAAACCCAAAACCTAAAGCCCAACACCCAAAATCCTAAACCCCTTGTAGCAGAAGCCCTCCGGCTCAGGTCTCCGGGATCACTCTCACATGGCCGGGACCTATCCTGCGTCCTGGCAGGACAGGGTTCGGGGTTCAGGGTTTAAGGTTTTAGTGTTTAGGGCTTAGTGGTTTAGTGTTTAGGGCCTAGGGGTTAAGTGCTTCGGGGGTGTGTTTAAGGGTTCTTTCGAGGCAGAAGAGGTAGGGTTTTATGAGTGTTTCAGGTTTAGGGGTCGGGACTTTCAGATCCCCACCATATGACCCCGAATAGGTTAGCACCAGTTTCAAGAACGCCACCCCACCTGTGGGGCGAGTTGGGTGTATGTGCTGAAGTCGGCTTTTTGGTATAGGCTAGGCTGCCACAAACAACGGAAAGTTTAAGAGTTGCTGAAGCCTCAAGGAAATCACCCAAACAAAAATCCTTAGCCCTTCAACTCCAAACCTTAAGCCCTACCTTAAACTCTCCCTTAAACCCTAAGCCCCTCCCTCCCCGGAACTCTAAAGCCTAAACCCTGAAACCTAAACCCAACGCCTTAAACCCTAAGCCCTAAACCCTGCACCTAAATCCCAAACCCTAAACCCTAGGCCCTTAACCCGCAGCCGTTAAGAGCCAGGATGCCAACAGCGCCCCCTCCACCTGGCTCAACGGCCCTCCTGGGCCTCCCGGGCCGCCCGGGCCCCCTTCGGGGCCTCCCCGGTTCGGCTCCCAGCGTTCACTCACTCTCACTCTCACTCTCACTCTCACTCTCACTCTCACTCTCACTCTCACTCTCACTCTCACTCTCACTCTCACTCTCACTCTCACTCTCACTCTCACTCTCACTCTCACTCTCACNTCTCCCTCTCCCTCCCTCCCTTCCTCCCTCCCTCCCTCCCTCGCTCTCTCTCTCTCTCTCTCTCTCTCTCCCTCTCTCTCTCAGGGCTTTGGGGTGTGTTCGGGATAGTCGGGGCTTCTAGGGATCATGCTTCAGGGTTTAGGCCGCTTGCGATGCTTTGCGGTGTTCTGAGGCTCTTGGGATGCAGGGTTCAATTTTTGCCGAGATCAAAGGGTTTAAGTTTAGGTTTTAGGATCTCGGGATCAGAGTTTAAGTTTCGGGATTCAGGACTGCTGGTATGAGGGTTTTCGGGGTTTTAGGGTAGTCCCGAACCAGGTTCATGGTCAGGTCGAACATGGAGGTTTGGAGCACTGGGTCTGGGGGCTCGGATGGGGTTCAGGGTTTGAAACCCAAACCCTAAACCCTAAACCGTTTTACTGCGAGATGTACTGTATATGTAGCGGAACGGGGTTTGTGCCAGCACAAGGGTTTCTGGTTAGGGCTTTGGGCTTCGGATTCACGTTGAAGCTACGCGTGGAGTTTCCCTTGCTGGGTTTAGGGTGTCATGGGCTGCATTGCCTGAGAGTTCCCCCTACCACGTCACTCATCACAGCCATTGCATCTTCGCTTCAGTGTGCATTGACTCGTCAAACTTCAGGGAACCAACCCTAACCCTAAAACCTAAACCCCAAACCCTAAACCCTGAAAAAACTCACTCTAAGGTTATACATTGCTTACCCAGAGGGTCCAGATACACTGCTATTTTGGAATTAGGCCCCAAAAGACCGCCCTTAAATGGCGGGGACTTAATTCCATGATTGTATCAAAAAAAGGACCCTCCGAGTTAATCAGCTCTATTACAGTATAGAATGTACTACCTTGTACTATATTATTCTACGTTGTACTATATTATATTTATTATATTATATATTACTATTTTATATTGTACTGTATTATTTTACACTATATTATACTACATTATATCATCTTGTACAATATTATACTATACTACAGTACATTATTCTGTATCATACTACATCACAATATTTTATTGAAAGGACATGGAAGATCTGGTGGAGATCTGAGGCCCCCGCCGCCGCCACCGCTGCAACCAGGGCGCCACTTCTTAGACGGCGAGCCCACGCAGGCGATGAAGGGCTCAGGCTATAGCAGCTTTGGAGTTTAGGGTTCAAGGGTTCTCCTTTTTCAAACAGGATTTAGGGTTTAAGGGCTCCATTAAGGGCTCAGGCTTTAGGAGTTTAGGGTTTAGGGCGTAGGGTTTCTTTTAAAGCGTTGCTTTAAGGGATACTATAAGGGTACTATAAGGGTGTAATATAGGGGCCTGGACAATTGCCTATACTATTCTGGGGTTCCTTACTACTATAATTATAGTATAAAGGGCCCCAAAACCCTATTAGGCTTTAGGAGTTTAGGGTTTAGGAGTGCAGGGTTTAGGGGTTTAGGGTTTGGGAGCTTAGGCTTTAGGAGTTTAGGGTTTAGGGCTTAGGCTTTAGACTTTAGGGTTTTGGAGTTCAGGGGTTTAGGGTTTAGGAGTTTAGGCTTCAGGGTTTAGAGATCCGTCCGCACTCCTAAGTTTGTCAGGTGCTTGCCTGGGTTTTGGCTCTGAGGAACCCAACTCTCGGGCTTTTGCCATTATAGGGGCCGTAATAATTGTAATAGGGTGTTGGGACCCATTATACTATAATTGTAATAAGGAACCCCAAAATAGTATTGGTAATTATTTCGGAATTTCGGCCCCTATGGTAGCTCTGCAGTCTGTTTGGATCCTCTCATTCCATCCCCCTCCGTACCTGTTTGCCCGCCCGTGCTCGCCTGTGCTCCGCAAAAAGTGACTTTGGCGAAGCCTTGGCCCCCACGGGTCGGGAAGGTTTGTTCCCGGTATGGCCACTTTGGTGACCTTAGTGCGTCGTGACTTCTTCGAGGACCCGAAACCCTAAACTCCAACCCATAGGAGGCTCCATGTATGGGTATGCAATCAGCTTCTCTCCGGTCATGATGCCACTACTAATGCCTTGTCTGGATTGAAGAAAGCCACGCGGTTCAGAGACCTGCGCCTCTTCTCCTGGACTACTCCAAAATGGGTAGTTCTCTAAACTGGGGTCCCGTTTTTGGTCCCCAAAATAGTACAGCACCTTTATGCAACGGATCCTAAAAGGGACCCTAATTTCAAGAACTACTCAAAGGACTTGCCCTCGGAACTTTGTCAGTATAGGGATGGTGTGTTGGAGGATATTGAGCCATAGCTGACATGATTCTGAGTGCCAGTGCCTGTAGTAGCGAGGGGTCTGCCGGGTTTTGGGTTCAGGGATTGTTGTCCAGCACGGCTTAGGGTTGCAGGCTTAGGGCCTGCGGCTTGCTCCTTTGCACCTCAAAGCTTGTATAAAGCCATGCATTAAAACCGAAGTCATTCAGCATGGAGGCCATCCTAAGACAGCGACCCCTAAACCGTTAATGTGTATATAGATATATGTATATATATATACACATACACATATACATATATACAATGTATGTACGTATGCATGCAGGTATGTGTACCTTTGTACGTACGTATGTATGTATGTATGTACGTTTGTATGTATACGTATTTCTTCCTCGACATACAAGAGCAATCCAGCCAAAAACCCGACCGTGCGACTAGTTGCAAAGGCGATGCTCCGAGGCCGCGATGGGGTCGCGAGATGCTTGGTTTAGGGTTTAGGGTTTAGGGTTTAGGGTTTAGAGTTTAGGGTTTTAGGGTTTAGGGTTTAGGGTTTGCCGTAGAGTGGCGCAGAAGCGGGAATATCTTGCGAGAGTGTAAATTCGAGTGCGTCGTAGTATGACGATTGGCCGTTGGAGCCTGCTTGTGGGTGGCTCTTTCTTTTAATTCTCCCACCCCACGCCGTGTGGGCGGCCAAACCACCCAAACCTATTACTTTTAGGGTTTAGCACCTAAACTCATTCGATGGTTTTCTCTATTTCTTCAATCTTGATGATGTAGCAGGCAGAGCAGGGCAGCGCAGGGCAGCAAGACAGCAGGGAGGAAGGCAGGGCGCGGGCAGGGCGCGGGCAGGGCAGGGCAGGG
>BGNK01003246.1:0-13726 GCA_003297005.1 Symbiodinium sp. clade A Y106 | reverse complement strand
GGGGCGGGGCGGGGCTAAGCGCCGCCCACCCACGGAGGTGGGCGGCCTAAGCCTTGAGTTTAGGGTTAGGGATTTGCATTGGTTTTAGTGTTGAGGTTTTTCGTACTGGTCTCTGTTTGTGGTTTTAGGGGTTTTGGGTTTACATAGGGTCCTGATGCACGGTTTCGATCATGTCCAAGAGTTGCTGTCCTCCGGTGCAGATGCGCTCTTGTTCAGGTTGGGCTAGAGGACATGCCAGGCGGGTGTTTAATTTCCCAAGATTCAAATCGTGGGAGGTTTTCGCAGGAACTGAGATGCTACACCTTAGCCATCGAACCCAGCAGGCGCAGTACCAAAGACACAGCAGGCGAACTGACTGCCGGCCCTAAACCGTAAACCCTAAACCCTAAACAGCTTGGTCAAGGGACCCGGCCCCAGCCCCTTGGCACGGAGAGGCGAATGGACGCGATGCATCGTACCTATAGTCTCCATTGTAGTTTTTGTTTTTGGTTAACCAAATTCTATATTGTAGGGTCCTAACCATAAAACTGGTTAACAAAAAAGGAACTACAATGGAGACTCTGGCGTATCAGCAGGGCTGAGTTCAAGATGGAGCGAAAAGCCTGCAGCCGAATGAGCCCATCCTCGAACAGAAGTGTGACGACGCACTAGCGTCGCTGGAATCGGGAGTGGCAGACGACAACCTGGACCTCATCCCTAACATGATGGTTATCATGTTCGGCAAATCCTAAAAGACCCTAGACCGAAACCCATGAACCGTAAAAAGGCCCTACCAGCGTACGTTTTTTGGCGTGGGTTTAATTAACGTGATATATGATACTTCCCCAAGCCCCAAAACCCTAGAATCCGATACTGTATACCCTAATTCGGCCCTAATGCATGGTATCCAAGTAGACGAGATTTTGCCCCCAAACCCTATAAACCCTAAACTCTAAACCCTATTCTGATTCTTAAGGCCCTTAGGAATCCTCAAAGGAAGCCTGGGACCCTTAGATGAGAGCTGATAGTGAGTACTCGTAGCATATCAAACCCTAAACCCTAAACCCTAAACCCCTAAACCCCTAAACCCCTAAACCCCTAAACCCCTAAACCCTAAACCCGTAAACCCGAAACCCTAAACCGAACAGACGGGGCAGCATTGGGTATTACAGAGAGCTTGTCGGGTGAAGCAGACAGATTCGGTGAGCACCTGTGCCTTCATTGCCAGGACCTCCGGGCCCACCACCTGAACGCCATGAAGCCGGTAGCAGGACGCCATGAATGAACCCGAATAGTGCTTTAGAGTTCAAGTTTACCTGAACCTACCACAACCTACTTGTTGGTGGGTTCTTATGAGGAAACCTGATATGGAATTAATGGGGACCCTACAAAATAGTAGGTTCTGGTAGGTTAAGGTAGGGCTTATGAGGATGGGTTTGGGATCCTTCGGCTCTCTGAGCTTGTCTCGCGGAATCCTTTGGGAAGGGTTTCGCGTCCACGAATGCCGGAATTTTCTGAGCGCCGTATAGCCAAGAACATGAGTTGAATATGGTCTAGCTTTGGGTACTGCCCCCCACTGAGTAACAGTTGGATAATATTCATAAATATAGATATATTAGGCCCTTAATAATGGCCCGACCCTAAACCCTAGACCCTAAACCCTAAACCTGTTACTGTATGGGGGCAGTACCCAAGTCTAGCTCAAACAAGAACTTGGCCCGAGTCCAACACCCAAAGACTTATAGATTGAAGGCTTGGGCCCGACACTTTCAACCTCAACCCTAAACCCTACAGTGAACCCCGAAAAGTTGGAACATGGGTTTAGGAGGATTGGTGCTAGGATCCCCTATACTTTACCTTAAGGGCATGAGGGTATTGATATTCCAACTTTCTAGCCTCTACTATAAAGCCCTAAAGCCCAGACCCTCAACCCTAAACCCCGTAAATCCCTGAAGATGTAAAGCCTGAAGCCCGAGAGCACCACCTAAAACCCCGACACCCACTGCATCCGATATCTTTAAGATCATAAAGCCTTAAATCATAAACCCCTTCCTCAGACTCACACCAAAGCTCCTGAACCCCTAAACCCTAAACCCCCAAATCCTAAACCCTATAGACCCTAAACCAAAGCTCCTAAACCCATAAAATCCGAACCCTGTCAGGTATCCTCAACCCCTGAAGCCGTTCATCCTAATCCTTAAATCCCAAACCCCTATAGAGGAACTCCAGGCCACGAAGCCTTACAGCCATGAAGCTCCGCAGGATACCGGCTCAGAGCAGCCCAAGGGATGCGGGAGGCCTTGCTAAGGGTTTAAGTTTAGGTTTTTGTGTTACATAGGGTTCTTTGGGGTTCCCATCAAGTTCCATATCCTATACAGGTTCTGTCGGGACTTCTCTAGGGTATCTAAAGGATTCTATTGGGTTTGTGACCCTAAAGCCTAAACCGTCCGGTTTGTGAGTGGCTTTCGGGGTTTTCGGAAATCAGGGTCTTGGCAACGGTTCGTGGTCCTGAGCTTCCTGTAAGAGCTTTCAGGGCCTGAGCTATTCGCTTTTCAGGGCTTAGGGTATCGGATTAAATAAAGGTCTATGTAGGAGTTTGAGGGGTTTTGGCTTTCGGGGTTTAGGGCCTAAACCCTAAACCCTTGGCGCTTGGGCTTGAGGGTAGGTCTTCTATGGGCTGTCAGGTTTTGGGGCTTAAGCGGCGTTTGGCCAACAAGCGACAAGCTTTCGGCCGCCAGTCAGCGCAAAAAGCAATGGCAAAACCAGCGCAACTCTGCGCGTGTTGTGAGACTTTGTGTTGCTTTTCGCGTTGCCGTTTGCCACTGTGTTGCGATTGTGACTGTCCTTTTTCGGGATTTTTGTTGGAAACGGTTCCGGCGGGACTCCGGCGCCTTCTTCGTTTCGAGCTTTCCGAGAAGAAGGCAACAAAGAATGCAGTAACAACACAAACAACACGCGCCTAAAAGGGAATCCCCCCCCTGCTGAAGTTCAGACGTCTCTATACAGGGCTTCTGCAGGGATCTCCTTACTACATATCCAGAGGTTGTAAGGGGAGCATTTAGGCTTCGATCTACCTCCGCTTCGTCTTGGCTGCCCCTGATAGGCCTCAAGCCCTTTGTTCTCATTCGGTAGGGGGGTTTTAAATTATTCACGGGTCTATATCCATCCCCAAAACCCCGACGGCCTCTGAATTCGCACAGCAGGTGCATACGATGCCCGACTGTTGCAGTTAATACGGGGGGCCTTCGGGTTCTGGGGGCCTTCGGGTTCTGGGGGGTGGTGATTATAGCATATGTATAGCTCGGAGCCCTAAGGGATGACCTTGCCTTCTATAGGAAAAGCCCTTGTAGTAGCCGCTACAGCCGCCCTTGTTCAACTGAAGCAGCCCCAAACCCTAAACCCTTAACACCTCTATAAACCCAAAAACACCAAAACAGGCTTCTACGGCGGCATTGGCGATGATGACAACTCCTTGGCTCAGGCAAGGCACCCTAAAGTCTTCGATGCCCAACTGCCCAACGTACAAACATTAACCCGATTTAGGGTTCAAGGGTTTGGGATTTAAGGGTTTAGGTGTTTAGGTTTAGGGGTTTAGGGGTTTAGGGGTGTAGGGGTTTCGGGTTCTGAGCCACAGCCCTGCACCCTAAAGCCCTCAAGTCGTCCGACGGCTCCACCCGAATCCCTCTTGCTCTTCTTTGAGGTTCAGGGTTTTGGGGTGTAGGGATCTAGAGTTTCGGGTTTTCGGCGATCTGTAAAGGCCTTAGGATTCGGGGCAATCTTGGGCTTGCCTGCAAAACCGGGTGCTTGAGGGACATGACAAGCCCAAGTCCAAAACCCTAAACCCTAAAGCCTAAACCCTAAAGCCTAAACCCTAAAGCCCAAGCCTAAACCACAACCCTAAACCTTATAAGCCCTCAACCGTAAACCAAAAAGCAGCCACGGCCTTCGCCAGGAGTGGCGGGGCGGGCCGGAGGTCTCGCCTTCGATTTTGATACGCCGAATGTTCGCAACTTTTCGGTTCCAGCTAGGGTTTGTGCTTTTGGTTTAGGGTTTAGGGTTTAGTGTTTTGGGTTTAGGGTTTAGATTTTAGGGCGTCTTCTTGCGCAGTGGCTGGTAGTCCATGCTAGGATGGCGCCACCTCACACCAGGGTTTGTGGGTGGCGTCATATTACGCGTCAAGCGACCTTCCATGCATTTGTCACAGATTTCGGTGAAACCGGAATTTCTCTTAAACCCACCCGCTGTCCCAAACCATCTCCTGTGAGGGTTTAGGGCTTACGTCCTCGATTCCCACACCGAGCAGGCAAGGAAGGGCAGGGAGGGAAGGGAAAGGGGTCCCAGGCAGGGCAGGCCAGACAAGGAACTGGGGCAGGGAGGCAGGGGCAGGGGGGCAGGGGAGCAGGGGGGTCTACGGTGTACTTACAAAGCTCCAGATGTGTTTCAACATTGTTCAGGGTTGCTTTTGGCTTTTGGGGTCTAGGCTCAGGCAAGCCGAAGCCTTCTTTCTTCTTTTGGGTCGGGGGTGGAGGGAGGAGGACGTAATGTTGAGAAAGGGAAGGTTTTGGGTTGCCCTGAGGGCAGTTAGCATCTAACAGACCGTATAAACTCCAACAGAGAACGCTTGAAGATGCCCCAGACCCTGGATGGTTTTGGGTTCCAGAGGTGGGGCTTGTAAGACTTTGGAGCACGAAGATGGTAGGGAGTATAGGGGTTCAGGGAACGTAACATAGGGTTATTCATGGAAAGAATAAGGGTTTGGGGTAACTGTATTGGTAAGTACTCCGAGGTTCAGGGTTTGCGGATACAAACGCTACACAGGACCATCCCACTTCAGCGTCTGAGCGACTTTTTCGAAAGAGCCCCAGTGTGCAAGCATTTTGGAGGTTTAGGGCTTGGTTTAAAGTCGTAATTAATTCACGATTTTCATACCTGTCACGATCGGTGGCGTTTGCAGGCAGAGTATTCATCATTTTCATTGCTCTCATAAACTTTCATCAAAATCCAATCTGTATTCAAAGAAGCATGGTGTTAAACCTGAAACCGCGCCGAAACTAGCAGCCCGCTGGACATTGCCCGAAAGTTCCAGCGTTCTGCATGGGGTTTCGGGTTTAGCATTTAGGGTTTGCGGTTTAGGGTTTAGTGTTTACCCTCAGGCTCCTGGACCCTTGTAGTGAGATCCCGAACCCTAGCCCCCAAAGCCGAAACCCTCCCCCAGAAAGCCCAAGACCCTCTTACTTACAGTAGGAGTCGTAGGGTAGGGTTCAGGGTTTAGGGTATGTTAAGGTTAGGTCTCAGGGCTTTAGTGTGTTCAGGGCTTCGGGTTTGAGGTTCCGCGGCTTGCAGTGACCCGTTGGGCCTTTGACGTTGAGGCTTTCCGGAGTTTGTGGCGGCGTTGAGGTTGATTAGAGGGTTTTGCTATTGGCATATACGTAGCTAAGACTTTCTGGGGGAGGGTTTCGGCTTTGGGGGCTATGGCCCGGAATCTCACTACAAAAGTCCAGGAGCCTTCGGGTACAAACCATAATTAGTTTAGTGGAAAAAGATAGTTCTGTATTATCTAAAGGGACTTATCTTTGATGTGCTCTGGCTCTCGCTTGCTGCCTGAGTCGTCAAGCTGCAGAATTCGGGCCCCCAATGCGTCTCAGTCGCTTGCGCGCGCGGAGCCTCGCGGCTCTACATGCTTTTGGTGGCCCTGCTAAGATTCTCGATCGCCTGCTGGAAGTGAAGCTTCATCCAGGCAAAGACGAGGAGGGCACCAACAAAAAAGCTATGGGTCGGAAGTTGTCTTAGGGGTGTCCCCCAAACCCCGTCTTCTAATAAGTACCAAGGTACCCATATCAGTAGGAGCAACTGCTTGCTTACTGGTACCCGATGGGCCCATGTGCCCAAACAGTATATACTTTGGCCTTAACACGTGCCTATTTAGAATATTTTTGGGCCATCTGAGCGCATGGACCCCTAAAGGAATCCTCCCAGGAACCCTTACAGGAATCCGAAAGGGAGCTTTTAGGGCCCGTAGGTTTAGGGTTTAGGGTTTCGGGTTTAGGGTTCAGGGTTTAGGGGTTAGGGGTTCTAGAAGTGCTAGGGTCTTGGGTTCCATTGTCATTTCAAGTACTCGTACCTCTACGTAAACAGCCTCCAACCTAAACCCTAAACCCAAACCCTGTCTACGGGCCCCCACTCTGTAACAGTTGACAAAATTTTTCGTGTATTTTTTCTATAGCCCTTAATATGACCCCTAATATAGACTGTTGCAGGGACGGGGGAGTACCCAACCAAACCCTACCTACGGGTCCCGAGGTGCATGCAGTCGTTGAGCCGAAATTACCGCATTGGTGCAAGGCACCCGCTGCTGCCTCGCACGTTTTGGCGCAGCTGAACCTTAGTCATTTTAGGGCTCAGGGTTAGGGTTTAAGTATTGGGGTCACAGGGTTTAGGGTTTAGGTTATTTGCCGCTTTTGGGTCTAGCTTTAATTTAGAGGTTTAGCGTCTGAGTCTGGGGTTTGAGGTTTAGCTCTACTCTAAAGCTATCTAGGATCATGTGAATCTCTGTTAAACTGAATGTGTTTTTTACAAACAAACTGTGCAATTGAGCAGGTCGTCAATACCAAAGCTGTAATCCGGAGCAAAGGGATTTTTCCGAAAGTTGAGGGAATTAGCTCGGGTTCAGGGGGCCATGGTCTAAGGCTAGTTTGTGTTTAGGGTTCACGGAGTATGATTCTGACAGCTTAAACCCCAGACAATTCCTTGCCCCAAAAATCCTGTCTGTCCGTCCGTCCGTCCGTCTGTCTGTGTGTCTCCCTGTCTCTCTCTCTCTCTGTCTCTCGGTCTCTCCGTCTCTTTGTCTCTCCTCTCTCTCTCTCTGCCTCTCAGCCCTCTCTCTCTCTCTCTCGCTCTCTCCCTCCCTCCCTCCCTCCCTCCCTCGCTCTCTTTCTCTCTCTCTCTCTCTCTTCCACTCACTCACTCACTCGCTCACACCCTAAACCCTAAACACACCCCTAAGCCCTAAAACCCCAAAGCCCTCACCCTCAGCCCGACAAACCCGCTTATTTCAATTCCTCTGGAGAGTAAGGAACGCCAGGAAGAGAGGTGACCTGACCTGCGAGGCGCGGAGGTCTCTTATTCTGGACCCTAAGCTCCCCAAGCCCTAATGTAGGAACTTGATTAAGAAACCCTGGGTCCTTATTAGGGTTCCTTATATGCATCCTAATACATCGGGGGTTGTAGGGCCAGGGTTTCTTAATCAGGTTCTTACATTAAAACCACCTTGAGACCCTAAAGCCCTAAACCCTAAAAACCCCCAAAAAACCCTAAACTTTAAAACTTAATCCTGACACCCGAATTCCCCCAAAGAAACCCAAGAGGTCCTGGCCATCCTCAGGGAGGAGAAGAACCTGGGCTTTGGAGTACCATACTTTAACACTGTCTTTCTTAAAGGAACCATTATGAAAAAAAGTTTACACTTTTTTCTCCCTGGCTACTTAAAAGCCGAGGAACTTCAAGCTGAGCCCTGTCCACGTCGGCTACGGAATCAGGGTGGGGCTTCGGGTTTGGGTTTTGAGGGGTTTAGGGTTTAGGGTTTTCTTTCGAGGGGTTTAGGGTTTAGTGGGTTTAGGGTTCAGGGTTGTCTTTTGAGGGTTTGGGTTTCGATTTTTCTCTGCGGTTTCGGGCTGTTCTTTTTCAATATACTCTACAGGAGTTTCCTTTTTTCTCATCCCGAAACCGAGGGCTATGAGGGTTTCATCTTTGTTCTTTCAGGATTCAAGTTGCTGCAGGGGTTTTAGGGTTTAGGGTTTAGGGTTGAGGGTTTAGGGTTTAGGGGCTTGATGATTTCTGGCTTCAGGGTTTGAGGCTTTGGCAGTCGGTTACATTTGCAGAGGTGAAAATTTCGAGTTGCAGAGTTGGAGTGCAGATTCTGCTTCGGCGTAGGGTTGCGGGTTGCAGAGCCTGACCCTGACGTTCTAACGGACTTAATATTTGGGTAACTGGGTTTTGTACGATAGTGTTGGAGAGAGTGTATGTTAATCAGCTAGGTACTTGGATCCTTACACCCGCAACTTACATGCACAGATACCTGAAACCTCAACCCAACAGTCTAACCCCTACACCTTAAGACTATACAAGTCCTTGCAAAGGATTTTTTGGAACACCCGTACGGCCGCTGCAGGCGTGCGTATCTTCTGCTTCGTGGCGACAGGCGCTGCTGCTGTTCAAGGATGCTCCCGATGGTCACCTACACCTTAAACCCCTTAACAGTCGGAAACCCTACACTCGCAGTCGTAGTCGCTGTTCTCCTAAGCCCCTAAAGCCATAAAGCCCTAAGCCCCTAAACCCCTAAACCCCTACCCGCCTAAATCCTAAACCCCGAAACCCCTGAACCCCGACGCAATCGTAAGCCCCCACCCAGATCCAGGACTTTCCGGATGGTCACAACTTCAGTGGGGAACCATGGCCAGCCTCGGAAAGGTAGGAAACCCAAAAGGACGAGTCCGAATTCGAGGACTTCAGGATTTCGGAGTTCCGTTTTTGGGTTTAGGCTTTGTGATTCTCATATGCCCTATCCCCTATACCTTAAACCGTATAATATAGGTCTCGCCTTCGTCGATCAGACCTAAGGCACTGAAGGCTTGCGCTAAGGGGGCAGAGTGGCAACTCTCCTTGCACCTTTTTGCATCCATGGACGAGGCAGCAGGGGGGTTTGATGTACAAGCCACCTAAATCCCAAACCCTGAATCGTAAACCTTGAACCGGCGGGAAAAACCCTAAACCCTAAACCACCACCCCAAACCACTAAACCCCTCAACCCTAAACCCTAAACCGCTTTATCATATAGAATTTAAACCCTAATACACTGTGCCCTAGACCCCCGTAGGCTTCGCTCCGGGCCAATCACATCCACTACAGCAGCGCCATCGCCGCCTGTGAAAAGGGAGAGTGCCGCTCGGCTACGTCGCTATTTTTATTTTTCTTACAGTATACCCCAAAACCTATTTTGAGGTTAATTCATAGTATACCCCACAACCTTTTTTTTAGTTTTTTTCAGGCCCCTATATGAAACCCTCAGAGGGAGCCCTCCATCATAACCCTGACGAAACCATTCAAGGAACCCCCCAAAATATCACTGTTCTAATTGCTGAAGCCCCTGGAGCCAGCCCGAAATCCACTCAGGTTGGGAGCTCGCTTTGCAGCTGTTGCAGTCCATGGATTATGCACAGATCATCCCCGACCGTGTCAACTACAGTGCGGCGCCCGAGTGGCAAAACATCGGTTAGGCTTGAAGATTTGCGGTGTAGGCTTGAGGTTTAAGGGTTTCGGGGTTGCTAGGTTTCGATTCTGATTGGGAGCATTTTTTCTGACTCTTTTGATAGTCAGCGATGTCGATGTCGACGTCGGTGATGCTCATGGTGCTAACCCTATACCCTAAACCCTAAACCCTTAAACCCTTAACCCTAAACCTTCTAGACAGGGTGTCTGTGTCTCCTCTCAGGATGTCTGTTGTCTCCTCCCATGGTTTATTTCATCCACACCACATCATGACATGCATAGTACAGGGGTCTAAACAATGACCAATGCTACTTTGGGGCTTTACTAGTTACTATCAGTAAAGTACAATCTTCCCCAAAACCTATTAAGAAAACTACTCAGGCCCTTATATTAAGTATGAGTATAGTAGAATAGACCCCGCAACCCTATTCCAACTTTTACGGGCCCCTACAGTAAGACCCCTAAACCCTAACTTCTACCCCCTGAACCCAAAACCCGAAACCTCTTTCTCAAGGTCGGGGTCAATTTTCCTGAAATGGCGGTTCCTGGCAATGTCTTTGCCTAGGAGCCCTTAGATTTAGCATGTGGGTGGTTGTCAAAATTATGGTCCCTTTTTGGGTCCCTATTATAATACGGCACTTAACATTGAGGGTACCCCAAAAGGGACCGTAATTTTGACAACCACCCATGTACGCTTTAGGGTTTAGGATTTACGCCCATAGGAATTTGCGAAAAGCACTTTGGAAGCTCAAAGGTTTTCTGAAAGGCATTTTGAAGGTCCGGAAGATTTGTGGTAAAGGCAAGCATCGGATTGTAGCATCTTTAGGGCTTCTAGGATTCAAGCTTCAGGGTAGTTAGGGTTGTCTGGATTGTGTAAGATTTAGGATTTGCCCTAGGGTTTAATGGCAGTAGAATGGTTTCTTAATGTTATGGGAATCTGTGGGTGGCTGGGATGATTACGGATACCAAAGCAGCGAGCTCGACTAGAGACTGCTCGAACTCGAGCTGCTGAACCCTATAAACCGCAAAACCCAAAACCCTTTTTCGAGGCCATGAACTCTTGCGAGAAGGGCTCTCAGTGGCAACTCGCCTTGAGCATCTGCGAGCTGCTGCCACAGAGGACGGTTTAGGGCTTATGGCTTGGGGTTTAGGGCTTCGGGTTAAGCGTTCAGGGTTTAGGCCCCCTAAACCCGAAACCCTAAAACCTAAGCCCTAAGTTTAGGGTTTAGGGTTGAGCATCTTCGAGCTGCTAGCACAGAGGAGCCTGGGAATGGATGTGACCTCCTTCAACACCACCTTCAGCTCCTGCATGAAGGGATGCTAGGCATGAATTTGGGACAGTCTTCAATTTTCCTTATCGCTTTTTGGGATAATCTTTAATTTCCTTATTGTTCATTATAGAGGCCTGATTATACGTAATTTTGGGACTGGTGAAATCGACACCTAGGATGGCAGTGGAAAGCTTCCCTGGAGCTCCTGCAATACATGCCCGAGGCAAAGGCTCTGCCGGATATCATCAGCTACAGCCTCAGCATCAGTGCCTGTGGGAAGGCAGCGAAGCTGGGTTCTTGTTAAGGGATTTAGTTGAAGTTACTATAAAAGGGAAACCATATAATTTACTGTAGATCCCTATTATGGTAACTGGGTTTTAAGTGAAGTTACTCTAAAAAGGAAACCATGTTATTTACTATAGATCCCTATTATGATAACTTAAAGTATATCCCTTCACAAGAACCCAGGAAGTGGCAGCACTCCCTGCAGTTGTTGGATTCGATGCCGGGAAAGGAGGTGATACCGGACGTGATCTGCTACAGCGCCGCCATCGGCTCATGCTCTAGGGGTGCAGAGTGGCAGCGGGCACTGAAGCTTTTCCATGGACTTCCCAGTGCCAGTGTCTGCCCAAACATCATCACCTACAACGAAGTCCTGACTTGCTTGCACACGGCCGAAGAGGTCAAACAAATGGGCTACACCCTCTTCAAGCAAGCCATGCAGCAGGGGTTGTACAGCCGCCTCCTCCACAGAGGAGCCCGGAATCTCGATGTTCACGAGATGTCTGCGGGGGCGGCGGTCCTGGCTGTGAGGTGGTGGCTTTCCGAGGTGAGGTGTTCAGAAAATAGGGCACCCCATTGCAGTCCCAAGTCTTCTTTTAGTTATTTTAGTAAAAAAGGCATAGCATAGCATACCCTATTCTAACTGTCAAGCCCCAATTCTGAAACCCCCTGCAGGTACTGCCCAAGGTCCTCGGGAAAGATCGTAGCCTCTGCCGCGTCATCACGGGCTGGGGCAAGTCACGCAAGGCCGGGCCTTAGGGTTCAAGGCTTGGGGTTTAGGGCTTAGGGTTTAGGGTTTAGGGCTTGAGGCTTGCAGGGCTTGGAGGGCTAAGGATGTGAAGGGTTTAGGGTTTGAACCTGATTAAGAAACCTTGGGCCTTTATTAGGGTTCCTTATATGAATCCTACTATTTTGGGGTTATGGGCCCAGGGTTTCTTAATCAGGTTCCTACATTAGCATTCGGAACAAGTGCAGAACACTTACGACTTTGCGGTCTGTCAAGGTTTACTCGTCAAAAATGAGTATGTGTACATATGCACCATAGATCGAGTGATCGCTGCTTTGCAGCTAGTGATGTGTCATGCGCGAAGAGCTCACGTGCACAAACCTTGGCTGCATCTGCAAGTGGCCACACGGCAACGCAGTGCATGCAATATATAGGTGGCTGAGGAATAGTAGCTGTAACTACCTTAACCTACGAGCACTTGTTTGTTTGGATTCTTATTATAAGCCCGGTATAACATAGAATATATGTATATATATATATATGTATATATGTGTGTATATGCATACATATGGAAATTGTGGGGACCCTGCAAAACAGAGTAGATTTTATTAGGCCAAGGTATGCGGTAACACGGCCCAGTGGAGGAGGGCACCCTCCCGGTCGTTGCTGCCTTTCTTGTAGTGCGTGAGAGGCTAGAAGAAGTAGTGACAGGGGCAGTTCTCTAAATTAGGGTTCGTTTGAAGGTCCTTTTTTTTATAGGGGTGCCGTAGTCAAGCACAGATTTTGCGGATCCCGGCAAAGCTCTGCCATTACCTTGTACGCCGGGGTTTCAGAGAACCTGGAACCTTTTCTGAGCTTTGCGAAGCCAAGGCTACTCTATGGAAGCTTAAACCCTACACAACCCAACATAACATAATATACTAGAGCCTAAGCCCTAAACCCTAAACCCCAAACCCTGAACCCTAAACCCTGAACCCTAAACCCTGAACCCTAAACCCTGAACCCTGTACCCTGCTATCCATGAGCCCCAAAAGCTCACCAAAGACTACATGCACCACATCCTAGAGCGGAAGCCTCAGTCCAGTCCTTCGCATGGGCACAGCAGAAAGCGGCACCCCCATCCAAAGTTTGGAAAGACTATGAAACTCACAGCACAAGGCAGAAGACTTGAATTTAAAGAAAGAAACCCTCAGCCTCTAAGAGCCCAGTCCCTTAACCCCCCCAAAAGCCCTAAATCCGAAAGTGAAGAAGTTGAGTATTAATTCAAGGTTGCATAAAAGCAAGTCTGAAGGTGTGGCGGGACTCCGACATCAAGGCAGCGGTCGCGCTTTTCCTCTCCACGCGGGGCTTCGCGACCACATCACAAGAGTTACAGGCACCCGGGACCCCCGAAACCTTGGACCCTAAACCCTAAACCCTAAACCCTAAAAGGATGAGGGGTTCTTTAAGAAGGACTTCTAGAAGGGCTCCTTACACAGGGTTCTCAAAAGTTCGGATTTTTTTTTGAAGGGGTTCTCCAGAGTTCAAAAAAAGGGCCATCAGGATTTCTAGCAGAGGCTCTAAAAAAAAGGAAGTCTGTAAAAGTTCGAACGGGGGCCCTAAACCCTAAACCCTAAACCGGGCTTTACAAGGTCTTCGGGGTTGCGGCTTTCGGGCTTTTGGCGTCAGATTTCGTCAGCGTTGCGAAGGTTTCACAGGTTCAGGGTCTGGGGGTTTAAAGCCTGGGTTCAGTATTTGGGCTTTTTAGGGTCTAATTATAAGGTTTGGGGTTTAAGGTTCGTGTTTATTCCAATACTTCAATTCTTTACGCACGAACTCTCATATTTAGTCCAGACTTGGCGTTGGGGTCTTAATAATTTCCAATACTATAGATACTATTTTGGGGGTTCCTCATTATAATTATAGTAGAATGGGCACCAAAACCCGATTCTAATTATTTAAGGCCCTTACATCCCTAAATCCCTCATAGATCCCAAATAGTAGCCCTTAAAGGAGCCCTGCAAAGGAACCCTACTCCAATTATTAAAGGCGCACTACGGGATCCCCAGAAGAGGTCGTCACTCTAATCATCAAGGAGCCCTTCACTGTTCGACACCCTCGTTTTGAGGGTTGGATCCTTGGGGGCTGGATCAGTGGGGTTTGAAGGCCAAAACCAATTTTCTCAATTGTGCAGTTCAATTTTCCGACATAGGGTTTCAAGCTG
>BGNK01003245.1:3363-79481 GCA_003297005.1 Symbiodinium sp. clade A Y106 | reverse complement strand
AGTGGCAGTGGCAGTGGCAGTGGCAGTGGCAGTGGCAGTGGCAGTGGCAGTGGAGTAGTGGAGTGGTGGTCGTCGTTCCTTGAGGCGTGGAAACCCATTGGATCTTGCTCCCAGCCTTTGCCCATAGGCCCCCAGAACGTGACCCCTAACAAGCAATACACGTCCTAAACCAACCGAATAAATCCGGGCGTTTCAGACAACAAGGAACCCTCCTGAGGCCCCAAAACAAGCCAAAACTGCTAAGATCCTGAAGTGTTAAAGTATCCCCAAATAAGCGACTCATACTTAAGGAAGCCCTATGATACATTATAGGACCCTATCCAAGAGTTCCTACTACACCCCCAGATCAGAATATTCCTGAACTCCGAGGCTCTGGATACAGGTCCGGTTGCCCGAAGCCTCCTGCGGCATCTGCTGGGACTTTGCCGGTCTAGCACGGCTTTTATATTGGGTGGCCGTGAAATGATGGTCCCTTTTGGGGTCCTTATTATAATACGGCACCTAATATTTAGGGTACCCAAAAGGGGGCCATAATTTTGACAACTACCCATAAGGCTTTAGAAGGTCTTGCCCTGTTGGCCGATCACAGTCACAGGTATCGAGGTTGGTGCTTCAAGTTTCGGGTTTGGGATTTCGGTGCAGAGTCCGTGAGCAGTATACTGTATACACCTCCGGCATTTATAGCAGCTACAGTCCGAAAGTACATCATCCTTGCTGCCGATTTGGGAGTTTCCGAAAATTGGGGGTACCTTAGTTTGGGGCCCTTATAATAAGGATACTACTATCTAGGGTACTATATTAGGGTCCCCTATTTTCGGAAACCCCTCCCTTTTTTGAACTGAGAGACTCGGTTTAAGCTTGGGGCCTCGGGCTTGGTCCGATTTACGTACTTGTCCAGTATCTTGGGGAACTAAAGGTTAACCTTTGGGATCATATGGGGGTTTAGGGTTTAGGGTTTTATAGTACCCCAAAAAGGCTAAAGGCGACCTACTCTACTGAGATTACGTACTGGCTGGAGGCAAAGACGGGCCTTGGAAGTGGAGCGGTTCTGCCATTCGGGCAGCATCTTGCTGAGGCTAGCCAGGCTCGAGAGTCACCTTGGGCCCTTTTTTTAGGGTTCCTTTAAAGGGGTCTATAAGGGTTCCTATAAGGGCTCTATAGTAAGGGTACTATAATGAGGTAGGAACCTGATTGACTCGAGAGTCTTCTCTCTTCGTCAGGTCTTTAGGGCTCGCGGTTTCGGGAATCACCGCGCTGAGGCGGCTCTATGAAGATGGGGGCAGAAGGCCGGAAGGACAAGCTACACCCGAAACCCCAACTCCCTGAAAGCCCGGAGTGGCTTCGCAGTCCTGCGTCGGTGTGCAGGCTTGTGGACAGCTGTTCAGCACGGATCCTGGCTGCTGCGGGCTGCGGCGGCTACCAGTCTACTGCTCTGAGGTGCATCGGGGGTTAATGCTTCAGTTCGGGGGTACACCTCTGCGGCGCAGCTTTATGAATCCTAAAGCGACACCGAAAACTGCGCTCAAAGCCATAAACCGTAAAGCGACCCTAAACTTCTGCAAGCTTGAGCCGGGCGGCCGCTGAACTTGGCAATGCAAATGTCTGCTTCGGCATCCTTGCTCACAAGAAGCTTTCTGTTGTGTCGGAGGCGTAGGAGTAGTAATAGGACTTAGTAGGAGTAGTACAAGTAGCGTACTAGGAGTACTACGAGTGCTCGGAGTACTAGGAGTGCTCGGAGTACCAGTAGCACTGATAGCAGTCGTAGCAGAAGTAGCAATAGTAGTCGCAGTGGCAGTTGCACCTTGACGATGGGCATCTAATGGCCATGCTACAGCTGATTACAGCTGGTTGCGAAGTTGTGGATGGACGGTGGAAGCTCCGCGTGGTTATGAGGCGTGGTTGAAAGACCAGCCCACTAGATCCTACTAGCTCGTGCTAGAGAGGCGGAGCATGCGCATCTGGAGCTGCCCATAAGACTGACACAAACAGAACTGAACGAAATAGATCTTTGCAGTTCTCAAGTCCTTTAGGCGGTTTCAGGGTTAAGGCAAGGTTTATAGTAGCTTCGTGTGTGGGGTTCAAGGGTGGATCAAATAGCGCCTTCTCCACTAGAACCTGCCCAATGCAGCAGAGCGTCGTTCGGATCTGCGCATGTCAACCTCTGTTCTGCTTTCAAGCCGATAGTTCTCTCGTTTAGTGTTTCGGCCTCAATTCTACAGGCCTCCCACTTACATATGTGTGTAATGACAGCTCAATAGTTCGAGCATCGCGCAGCACCTGGGATGCGACAGTCAGTTCAGCGGTTGGATATAGCGCTGGGTAAAGATTTTGCAAGCTGGCAAGTACTTACTTAAGCATCAGCTGCACTGGCAACGGAATACAGCTTTTGCCATCTCCACAATCCCCAGGAGATGCCTGAACAATGCTTTATAGCAAGCTGGCGTGACCACTGCTGTGCAGAGGACCGGAGAGCGATTTGTCTCAACATCTTATGATCTAGGCTCTACCATCCGAAGGCCGAGCCTGCAGAGCATGTACTCCAAACACTTTCAAGCGTGCAAACCGCAACACATGGACCGATGTGCCAAGAAACCCCACACCCCGCTATGGCAGGACCCAGCCTCACCGTGCTTGCTCGTCATAACATATAAGGCTGCTAACCCACCCCTCGGCGTCCCGACAGACAAAAACGAACCCTAAACTCCTAAACCCCAAGTGACCCTTCCAAGGGTCCGGCGTGTTCTTGCCACAAGGGCACTTGATGCCCCTGTTCACACACTGCGTGGTGATGTTGGACTTCTTTCCTGCCCAGTCTCCGCAAGCAAAACACCCTGGCATGCTTTCTTGTGCAAACCATCGCAGCGATTGGGCGCGTGGCTGTGGGCATGGCTTGGTCTAGACGGAAACCCCGACCATCTTGTGATCTTCCCTAAACCCTAAACCCTAAACCCTAAACCGTGGTTTCGGGTTTGCGGGGCTCTTCGAGTTTCCGGCATTTGGGTTTTGGGCTTCGGGCTGAGGCTCAGGGCTTGGAGGCTCGGTTTCCGGGCGCAACCCGATGATTAACATAAACACTAACATAAATTATGTTAGTATTTTTCCCCAATATGTTAGTGTTTATGTTAGTGCTTATTCTTATCGTTATGCTCATGATTATTATAGCTACTACTAGATTATCATTGCAAATATCTTATACATATTATTGGTACTACAGTTGCTACTATTAAAATGTTATGACCTTGAATACGGCTATCATTCTAAGCATTGCAGCGATATTGATTCATGTTAATATAACATATTCTGGTATAACCAACACAACAGAGTTTATCATAACATCAAGCATATAATGCAATATAATGCAACAAAAACATACCACAATACGATACAATGTTATATAGACTAAGAAGATACAGGAAATTATAATATAGTGAGAAAACCTGACATAGTACAGCATGATGTAATAAGCTAGTAAATTGCAGGATACCATATGATATTACGCAAAGCTGCCGAATACTATCATGATGTAACGCCACGTGATACGGAATGTTTTGTTGCAGTATGATCAGGCATGACATAACCAAACTTAACATAAGACAACATAGCATAGCATCATAAAAACAAATACAACATACTACAGCATAATACAACAAAACTTAACATAACGTAACATAATATTACACAGTATACAACCGTAATGCATGCGAATTATTTCGTAATGAAGTAGCATTTCATACAATATAACAGAACATAGTAAAACATTGTTTAATACAATATGCAATATCGTGATTACCATGACATAACAGCATATAACATAGCATAACACAAACAGTATCATACAATGTCATATAACACATCACAATACAGTGTGGGTATATATATATATAAACAGATAGCTTCAACCGCGAAGCCTCGAACACTTCCCTTGCCCCTCATCTTCCCGGCGGCCATAAAGGGAACCCCGGAAAGAAGGAACATGGCTTTAGGAGGATTAGTGCTGGGATCCCCTATACTCTACCTTAAGGCCATGAGGATAATGATGTTCCAACTTTCTGGCTTCTACTGTAAAGGGAAAGAGACCGAAAGGGCCTGAAGTGGTGTAGTCCAGCACATCGCACTGCTTCTCGGACTCTCCGCAAGGGCACACGATGGCAGCCTTGGACCTGGGATTTAGGGATTTGTGATTGTAGGGTTCAAGGGTTAGGGTGTAGGGTCTAGGGCTTAGGGTTTAGGGGTTAAGAGTAAGAGCTTAGTGTGTCGGTTTAGGAAGCGCCATCTGGCTAGCCTGCGTTTTTTTCTTTAAGTTCGTTAAAGGTTTAGGGCTTAGGGTTCAAGGCTCAGGGTTTAGGACTCCGGGTCTAGGGTTTAATGTCGGGATTGCCGTGAAACTGCACCAACTGCCAGATGCTGATGGGAATCGCAGGCGTTGGGAAGATGATGATTCTCAGGCAGAACCCTAAACCGAAAACTTGAACCCTAGACAGTAACCCTCCGATACTTTGGAGCCAGAGGGCGCAAGGAGGCACGCGTCTGACCCTGGGCACCGCTGTGTGTTCTTGCCGCACCTGGCGAAGCATAATCACATCTGTCGTTCACGGTTTAGGTTTCGGATGTCCGGATTAGGATCTCATCTTTTCAGCATTTATGATCTTCCGCCCGCCGCTGTCTGCGAATGGTTCTTGCTACACCACCATCGTCAGTCCCACCGCTAGTACGGTCACCAGTCTGTCTACCTGTCACTCAATATTGCATCATGACTACCAGAACTACTACCAGTGCTATAAGCCGTAAGATTCGTACTTCAACCTTGTGTTTGCTCCTGCTAATTTCCATCTTGGCAGAACGATTTCGTCTGAGCCGACTTTCCGACTGTCATGGCCATGTTTTCTACATGGCTGATGTTGAAAGTTCATGTGTGTGTGTGTGTGTTCACAGCAGGTCAACCCTCTGTTGACCTCTTCTGCACCACATGTGTGTACGTGCTCACAGCAGGATTCCTGGTTGTTGCTACTGTCACTTAAGGCTACCAGTCCGGCTGAGGTGATCAGGTACATTCCTGCTGATCTTAGAGCTGATTTTGCTGCTGTTGTTGTGGTTGCGCTTCTTGCAAATGTTGCCATTGCTCATCGTGGTACCATGACTAGCACCCTTGCCGTTCCATCTAATTATCGCCACGGCTGCTGATGTTACCACCGAAGTGGTTTGCTGTTGCTGCCAGTGCTTGTCCAAATGGTACTTGCTGTGGTGGTAGAAGTGGTAGTAGTACCGTAAATCCAAAACACTAAACGCCAAAGGTGAGAATGATGTAGGGTTTCCCCTGACGCTGTATTTACCGATGACAGACTCTCACGTAATGGCTCCGGCTGTTCTTGCTGCTCAGCTTCCGAAACTGCAGATCCAAATTGAGCAAGCCTGCAAATGAAACTCTGGCTTACTAGTAGCATGAGGGTCACACCACCCTCTTGAGGTCTGTTTGAACTTGGGACAAAGCGAACACAAAACTCACGAACCAACCCCCATGTTCAAACCCAGACGCGGGTCGGAGTCCCAAACCTGACAACTGCACTTCAGCCGCTGAACAAAAATGCCGATCCCAACACCCAAAACTTCTCACAGTATGTCAGCCAAGCCACGGGCAATCAGCATTGTTGCTTACACAGACCTCGCGATCGCCTTGCCGGAAACCAACTACACGGAGCTGAGCGGGGTGGGTTGTGAAAAATGCATAGGCATAAAACATGAGCTGCATCCCAGGATCGAGTTGCATGGGAAGACTTGTGACAACTTGAAACGGCTTAACAACTCATCTCGTAAGTCAGTTCCTATATGAAGGTCTACGGATCTTATTCCATGATAGATGCTTCGTGGTACCATCCCGAACCAATCATGAAACATCTATTGTCGCAATTGCTTGATCTGATCCTATGAACTGATCATAGATTAAACCACGTCTACAGAACGATCTGCACAGTTTGGGGCCTAACCAATCACAGTGGCAACTACGATACGAAATCATTATGAATTTAGCACATTAATGGTTTTGGGGCCTTGCAAACCATAGCGGCAGAATGGCAAGACAAATGGACAGGGGCAGGGCAGGGAACTAACCGAAGAGTCAAATTGAATGGATCAGTGGATGGTCTAGCGGTTTGGAAACCTGGCCAGTCTTATTCTATGCGTGCAACTCTGCGCCGTAACCATTTCTTGCCAAAACAGCGGCTACACAAATGGGCAAAGCCCTTCAAATCGAGGGTGCCGCAAAAAACAAAACAGCTCTGCCTTTAGTGGCAAGGTGCTGAGAGTTTCGGATTTAGGGCTACATCCGAAACTCTAAGTTCCGCAGGGTTTAGGGATCAGCATGTAGGCAGGATTTAGGGTAAAGGGTCTTGGTCTTCGCTGGGCCCATCGGCTGATGAACTCTTCTCCGGTGGTGTAGTCGGTGAGATAGCCTTGCTCAAAGCGGGGCTGAAGGCCTAGAGTTCAGGATTTAGGGTAACCACTATGTAGTAGCTTTGCCCACAACTCCCAACAAGCGGACATCAACCTGCAATCTTCCTTCCTCATGGTATGCACACCTGATCAACACGCATGGGTTGAAGCATGAGGTGTGGGCTCGGCTAGCATAAAACCGGCATGCTGTACTCCGAAACTTGCTACTTCCGAACCATGCAAGCCTAAAACCCTCCCTAAACCCCAAACCATAAAAACCCCAGTAAGAAACACCATAAAAGCTAAGCTCCAGACACTACAAGCCCAAAACGTCGTCCCTAGAAGTCTCGAAGCCCCATTCCCTGGAAGCCCGAACATGATGGTTTCAGCCACTAGGAAGACTAGCCCGCTACACTCTATGTGATCTATATATATATACAGATAGAAAGATAGATAGATAGATAGATCAATAGATAGATAGATATGTATACATGTATGCATGCTGGCATGCATGCATGCATGCATGCATGCATGTTTGTTGTGCATGTATGCATGTAAACATACATATACCTAGACATACACATATACATGTCTATGTACATTATGTATATGTATATGTATGTGTATATGCATACATAGATGTGGACGGCGCTTACAAATCGTTTCACTGCTGTATTTGTAGCAGTCATACTGCACGTATGCATTGATCGTACTATATGATCTCTTTTTAACTCCAGCATTGTGATGTAATGAGTAGACCCCTCTCAACTCGATAGTTTGCTCTAGGACCCACACCACAAAGCCTTAAACTCCAAGCACTCAAGCCAGGAACACTTCTTCTGATCCGCACCGCAGATGACAGGGCAATCCTCGTCCTTTCCAGAAAGCTCTGCGTGGATGGACTTGGGGTTTAAGGGTTTCCTGGTCCAGCATTTTGGGGTTCGCGGGTTCCGGAAGTTGAGCTTGTCCATGATTGAAAAGGAACTGAACAAGATGCTTAGGGTTCATCTAGTATGCATAGTGTCTGGTCGAGGGCCTACGGTGAAAGGGTGAAATCACATGATAAGCATGCAGGAAGGTGGGGTGATAAAAGTGAAAGGCAATGCAGTGATCGAGTTTTGGGGGCTTGGAAGGTGCTACTTCTGAAGTTGCCTTTTCAACCAGAGCTGTTCTTTCCATTGGTGTCCGACAAGGTTCCGATCATAGCTCCCATCCTTGCTTTCGATCGCCCACCCTTCAGAACTCTAAACCCTACACATCAGTTCAAGAATTCCGGCCACAACACTCAGCCCCAGCTCATAAACCAAAGACCGACCCTGCCTTGAAGATGCACCGCATGGTCGAGCCAGGGCACACCTTAGCCTGAGGCATCGGAGTCGGATTTCAAGTATCCTGGAATGAGGTGCTGTGGTTTCTTGGTATGTTCGAATACTATCATATGAATATGGGGATTACTAAATGTTTCGACCCCTTTCACTACGGCTTAGAACTTCAACTTGGGATTTTAGGCGTTTAGGCTTGTTTAGGGTTTGAGGCCTTGTCACCACCTCGCCCGCAATGTGTGTCGTGCGGGGTTTATGGTTTCATATTTGCCCAAAGCCCTGCCTCCTTGCCACATGGGCAGTCGTCGAGGCTGGCTGCACAGCTCGTAGATGGGTCGGAAAAGCCTCGGCAACGTTTTGGGCAGATTGAATGCTTCAGAGTTGTGATTCTAGGTTCAGACACTCAGCTGGTTTGGGTTTACGGTCGGAGTCCACAGCGCAAAGAGCTGGCGTGTAGACGTTGGTATGGAAACCTTTGTCTTTCGCGGACCAACTGGCGTAGCCGAAAAACTCCCTCAGCATCAGCTGCGCGATGCTCGCTGCAGCACAGCACATCCAGCGAGCATCAGCATCAGTTGCCCACACGTGCGTGGAGAGGGAGTTCAGCCTCATCAGCAAGATCTCGCAATCTCTGCTGCAGCAAGACAACCCTCACGAGCATCAGCAGCATCAGCTTCTCCGATACTCGCTGCAGGACAGCACATCAGCAAGCATCAGCAGCATCAGTTGCCAACACGTGCTGGGAGCCCGGTAGTACAGTCAGCCTCATCGGCATGACCTCGCCATCTTTGCCGCAGCAGCACAAGCCTCACGAGCATCATCAGCATCAGCTCCCCGATGCTTGCTGCAGCACAGCACCTCCAGCGAGCATCAGCAGCATCAGTTGCCCACACCAGGTAGTTCAGCCAGCATTATCAGCATCAAATCCCCGATGCTGCTGCAGCACAGCACATCCAGCGAGCATTAGCAAAATCAGTTGCGTGTGCGTGGAGCCAGGTAGTTCAGCCAGCCTCATCAGCATAACCTCGCCATCTATGCCACAGCAGGGCAATCCTCCCGAGCATCACCTGCATCAGCACTCCAACACTTTTGGGAGCGCAGCACTTCCAGCGCGCATCAGCGGCATCAGTTGCCAACGCCGGCATGCAACACGGTCAGTTCAGCTTGCCTCATCATCATGAACTCGGCCTGCATCTGCACCATCAATAGCCACGCCTTTGGAGCAAAGTCATGCCCAGCTGACCTCATTAGCACCACCTCGACATTTGTGCAGGTGGCAGGACGGGCCTCACGAGCATCATCAGCATCAGCTCCCAAAACGTCCAGTCGCCATGCGAAGCCAAACCACGGGGGGCCACCACGAGACCCAGACCACTCAGGAGGCCTGGGGATACCTCTAAGATGTCTTCTTGATTGGGGTTTCGGAATTTCGGGTTTGGGGATTAAATCTAGGGTTTAAGGTTTTTATCAAGCGCAATGGGGCTTAGGGTTTATGGTTTAGGGTTTCGGGTTTGGGGGTTTGCTGTAGAGGCTGTCGATTTGAAGACCCATCTGCAGTGGGATCTTTGGCCCAACGGTATGACCCGAAAGATCGCTGATAGGAAACGAGACGGTTCAGGGTTTAGGGTCTATATGGGGTTGAGGAATTTAGGGTTCCGCCAAGAGACCGAGCCAGGTTCCATCCGGCATGTAATCCTCTGATTCGGCGCTTCGGGGCTCGGGGGCTTCTCTGGCTCTCGGCGGCTCCAGAGCCACTCATCAGGGTTTCTTGCGCCCTTCTGTGCCTCGTCGTTTTCTTGAGCTTAGGGTTTAGGCATGGAGATGGCCCCAGGCTTTGCATGTACAGGCAAAACAAGCGTTCACCGACCGACGCCTTCAAACTCGCAGCTTCAAGTGTAAGGCCCTGCACCTTCAACGCCAGATCCCAGAGGTACGGTCTAGGAGAGTCGAGGGTTCGCGGTTCGGGGATACTCTTCGTCCGAAGCTCTTTTGGGGAGTTTCCGCAAATTCGGGCATACCTTATTTTGGGGTCCTTACAATACGGATCCTACTATTTAGGGTACTATATTAGGGTCCCCCTATCTTCGGAAACTCCCATTTCAACCCATGGAAGGTATCGGTTCAAACAAGCGGATTCCAGAAAACAAGTGCATGCGGCAGAGCCACCTATGCCAAGTGGCAGCTAGAACAACCAACACAGATTATGTCAAGCCTTCAACCCCAAACCGTGACAAGAAAAGTGCGCATGTTTTTAACACTCAGGAGACTACGTGGCATTCGTAACACCCGAGCTGTACCCTACACAAACCCTAACCTGCATCCAAAATTGCAAATTCCACAATATCTTCACCTTCATCCCTGAACCCAGCACCCCAGACCCCAAACCTTGCGTCCCATGACCCCAAAACCCCACACCACCAAATCCCAAACCCCACACCACCCAAGTCCTCCACCGACGGACAGCTAACTTCCCCCTCGGCGCAGGTCTGGGGGCAGAAGCCTGCCCAGGGGTCGATTTCTGAGACTTGGGTTTAGGGTTTAGGGTTGTGGGTTTTGGATTCAGAAGCCTGCCCAGGCAAATCGAGAATTGCGAATCTGCTTCTGTCGTTTGCGGACTCCTGGTTCCAGATGATAAAGGATCCGGGTCGCGGGTCCTCGTAACCCTAAACCCTAAACCCTAAACCCGAATGCCGTACCCTCAACCGTAAAGCCCTGCTAAGCCCTAGCCCTTGAATCAGGAAGTATACGGCAAATGCTTTGGGGGTCTGAAGGTGTTGGGTGTAGGGGTTTTAGGGTTGAGGGTTTAGCAGTTTGGGGCTTAAGCGCTTGGGGTTTAGATCTATGGTTCAGCTTTCCATCACTCGGCCATGCGGCATGTCCCTCTGCTGCAAACTGTGAGTTTGGAGCGGAAAAACACGCGGAAATGCTTTCGTGCTCATCTCTGAAGATTTTCTCGGTTCCAAACAAGATTTGGGGTTCTTCGCCCATGGCTGGGCTTGCATGGGTGTTGAAAGTTGAAAGATGGATTGGTTCGAGCTGAGTCCGAGTGCCTTCAATCATTCTACCAGCAACCCTTATCCTGAAGTGGCTCCTTTTCAACCCTAAACCTGAACCATTTGGGTGGTTGTCAATATTATGGCCCCTCTTTGGGTCCCTATTGTAGTACGGCACCTACTATAAAAGGGACCCTAATTTTGACAACTACCCATTTGCACGAACAACACGGCACAAAGCAGCCGCAGCCTCCTTCGAGAGGAAGGCACTCACGCCAGCTGTATCCAAACTCCTGCCGAGACGGGTGCCCTTCTTTGTAAATTCTAAATCAGTGGAGCAGCATTTACGCTTTTTACAGCATGGTCACTGGTAGAAGTTGCCAAAGCTTCGGCAACAGAAGAAGTGAGTTATTTTCACAATATCCTGAAGCTTCTACAACGCCTGAACATACCAACCCGTGAATCGTACCACCTCGCAGCCCGTCCTGAAACTGAAACCCTAAATGGAAGAAAAGCCTCAAGCCCCGAGAGCTCAAATCAGAAAGCCCGAGCCACGTTGAAGTCGCAGGCAAAGGAGTTCTGCCCCGAGCACTGGCACTGAGTGCCCTTGGCAACCTGCGACGGCACTCATAGCTATGCCGAGGCTGACAACGATTGGGTTTGGGGTTTCGGGCCGTAGGGTTCGAATGCTAGTGGCGGCCCACTGATGATGGTGGTGGCATCTTGCATGCGGCATCGCGAAAACCACATCTTCATCCGCCAAAAGGTCTCATGCTGAAGAGGCACACACGTCTCCTCCGTGCTGAGCCAATTTCCTCGGGCGTCGTAGCCTGCAGGCGTGAACCGGCTTCGGTAAAATCTTTGAACCTTTCTTTCACGGGATCAATGCATCTATCTTTCCGGGTTTCGAGGTTCTTGGGAGAGTTTGTCCTCACCACTCAACGCCCTGAAACACGAACTGTCGCACATCAGGTCGGACGTGTTCTTCCTAGCTCTCATTTTCGTTGCATTGTCATCAGAGCTAGCCATTGCTCTTGCGGTCTGCTTATAAGTATGTTCGGCAGCATGAACTTGATACAATCGCTAACTCCAGCATGGGCTCTTGGGACTCCGAACCGCCCCACATGCAGTCCTTAAACCACACAAAACGAGAGCCCCACACACTCCTTTTCCCCAAACCCTACAAGCCACAAACCCTCAACAACCCTAAACCCTAAACCCCAAAACCTGGAAACCCTGAACAGCGAACCCAGGCCGCTTTAGACCGAGCGGCTGGGACTGTAGCAGTAGTCCTGCTCGTCGGTGCAGTACACTGGGCAACGCATGGTGCCTTGGGCTTTGGGATTTGGGATGCTTAGGGTCCAGGGTGTGCAGAACTCGGCCTTTTAACGGAATGCTCGCCTTATTCCGTGGGGATGGGGCGGGAAGGGCACGACACCTAGTCTCAAGCCCTGAAGCCCAAACGCTTCTGCCGGGTTAAGCCCCTCCATAGCTTGAGAGGCTTTCGGTGACGGGGCCATCGGGCTTCGAGCGCTTAGAGTATCCGGGTTTAGGGATTTTTCGGCTGAGGGTTTAGGCTTTACTTACCTTTGGTTAGTAGGGAATGGAGGAATGGGGTACAATTATAACTACTATTACTACCATTCTTCCATTCCCTACTAACCAATGGTAGGTTTAGGGCAAGGTTTCGGGAGTTCGGGAGTATCACCGGGATCCTCAAGCCTGCGTGGTTCATGCAGCGGCCTTATACGCGAGTCACGAGACTAGGGCTTTGGGGCATAACATGAGGGCCCTAAAAATTAGAATAGGGTTTTGGGGCCCAGCCCATTATTCTTTCACTATAATAAGGAACCCCCCTCAGACTTGTATTGCTAATTTAGGCCCCTATACTCTTCATAATTCCTAGTATAACCCTACCATCATCTCTACGCTCAAAGTGGGCTCTTTTGCGAATTCTTCAGACCCCTCTTTGCGTGGCCCTGTGTGCCTACATGAAGTCTCCAGGCTCCTAACTTCCTAGGCTTTTGGCCCTCGGCTTTCGGAATTCGGGTATAGGGTTCCTGTCTGTAAAGGGGTTACTATAAGGGGTCTAGAACAAGGGTTCTATAATATAGGGGCCGTAGTAATTAGAATAGGATCTTTCCTATGGCTTCAGGAGGAAGGAGTGCAACCGGTGCGGTCTTCACTTCTTCCGACAATGCTTCAGTGTACTTCCCTACGACAGAAGGGCTCTGGGCCGAATCAATAACGTGCAATAAAGTGAAATTCCCATTTCTAATCATTCTAGGGAACCGTAAGGTATACTATCTTGTCTTGTCTTGTCTGCGGACTCTCGTTCTGCAGGCCCCGTGTTGGAGCACCAGGTATACTATCAGAAATGATTCAAGCTTGAGCTTCTTTGTCCATCAACTCTGAACACGTTCTGCGGCGCAGGGGCTGTTGCTCCAGTAATCCCGGAGAGGGTAGCAGTAGTGGAAATCCTGAGTGCATCCAAACATTCTGCAGGATAAAGGGCTAGCTTGGGTTTAGCGTTTCGGTGGTGGGTTTAGGGTCTTAGGTATACGGTTTTCTAGTTTCGGGCCGTGCCTCACCCCACCTCCCCCAGCGCCTTGCCTCCAAACCTACCGTGTCAACTCCAACAAGATTTTGTAAGTCTTAATTTTTGAAACTGAAATCAACATCCGCGCAGGAGGGTAACCTGCAAACCTGGCTCCGGGGTTAAGGGCTTAGCATTTTCGGGTGGGTTCCGGGTGTGAGGTTTGAGGCTTTCAACTCTTCTGCGCATCCAGCGACATTCTGCGACCACTCAGCCGCAAATTCCTAGGTTGAACCTCAACGACTGGGCCCTGCACTAGGTCTAGTTCATGGTCGGGATAGGATTAACGTTTTACATTTGTATTCCTTATTGGGTTTAAGTAGCCATAAAAATGTATAATGTTACCCAACTATGACAAAGGGATGTTCGCCCTCTACTTCAGACCTTCGTCGCGGCAAGGCCGCCACTCCACCTCAAATCCTACACAGCGTTTTCTGGGCTTCAAGATTTTCTCCCTGGGAGAAGATTCCAAACCAGGCACCTTGTCTTTGAGTGGTTCAGGCAGCAGTGCCCAAGGAGTTTAGGGTTCTCTTTGGGGTTTATTTTGGCGGGTTGGGAATTCGAAGGTCAGCCGAGGCTCCCAGTGTGGATCATGGCACCGTTGCGAGTTAGTTCCGCAGGGGCAGACCACGTCGTTGGAGACGCAGGTCTCCTGATTTCGGGCATTGGGTTTAGGGCTTCAGGTTCGGGGCGTGGGGTGCCAAGCGTTTCAGAGGTGTAGGGCTTATAGGGTTTAGGGCTTGGGGTTTGGGGCTGCGGGTTTAGATTTTGGGTGCTTCAGAGCTCGGCAAGAAAGGGGGAGTCAAAGTCAGGGCAGGCAGACAGACCGGCAACGAACAAGAGGCATCGGACCGGCACCACGAATGCATATGTATGTGCACATATACATACATTGCACAGGCAATACATGCGCGCATACCTTGACTGATGAACATATACAACCATGATTATACATCATAGACATGCTTTCGTGCTATATATTGTGTTGAGACGGAGGTGGCGTTTTGCTGTCGATACCTGAAAGTGCCACAGCGACCTAATGTGGGAACCTGGACAAGAAATCTCGTATAGTTTCTGAATCGCAAAAATATGTTGATCCATCTTTCGAAAGCTGGTTAGAAGCAGTGGTTTGTCAAGCGCTTGCCAAGCTTCGCGATAAAGGCCGGGGTAGCCGTTGACGTCGTAGTCCTGAGCACGGGAGGGCTTTAAGGTCTGGGGTATGAGTCATTTGAATAGAGTTTGGGTTGTATGCCACGTACGGACCAAAAGAGGACACCTTTGCTAGCGATTCGAAGCCATATTCAACCCCGAGCCATCGTCTTGGTCACATCCTGGAAGGCCCTCCACATGTCGGGCCGCTTACCCGGCACCCAGAGCCTAAACTCACGCTGCAATTCAGGTCCCCAACATACCACGGCACCCTTATAGAAAGGATCCCAAAAAGGACCCCAATTTAGAGAACTACCCATGTAGTGGCCCTCATATCCAACTGAATCTAACTGCATCTACGCCCCAATAGCCCCTGCAAGGGGCCGGAGGTCGCCAGGGCTTGGGTTTAGCGCTTGTAGGGTGTATAAGGGAGTTTCCAAAAATAGGGGGATCCTGATATAGTACCCTAAATAGTCGGATCCTGATTATAAGGACCCCAAAATAAGCTACCCCTAATTTTATAAAGCTTTTAGGGGGTCTAGGGTTCGGGGGAGCATGGAACTTGTGTCAAGTCACTAGTCTGGTTGGGCCGAAGATGAGTTGAATTCAACGCCACGCAATCCCTCTGCAAAAGCCTGGATGAATACGGCACGCATATTCGGGAACCCCAACAAAGATTACTACTTATCCAGGCCCCTATTACCTACCGTTCAACTAGAAAGAGTAGGGTTTGGGGTTTGGGTTCATGGCAACATCTGGGAGTCACCGAGAAGCCAAGAGGTAGCAGCGCTGCTCTGACGACCTTGGACAGAAAACTCCGGCTCTTGCACCCTACAAGGCATGCCTAAAGCACCTAATGGTCGGAGGCCCCTTATTCCTGCAGGGTTTAGGGTCATGAGGATTTAGCCCTAAACCCTAAACCCTAAACCCGTTGGATTTAGCCCTAAACCCTAAACCCTAAACCCGTACTAAACCCGGTTTGGGTGTCTCAAGGCCGAGGCTAGGTTCGACTCCGAGGAACGTGCAGGTGACGGGGCAGCTCTCGGCCACTGGGTAGCACACCTCATTCTCGTACCTCAGCGAATTCTCACATGGGTTTAGGGTGGTTGTCAAAATTAGGGTCCCGTTTTGGGTCCTTATTGTAATACGGCACCTAGTACTTAGGGTACCCAAAAAGGGAGCCTAATTTTGACAACCACCCACATGCTTTTGAAGAGGAACTTAGTTCCTGCGGGCTTTCGACTGCTTTCGACAAGACTTAACCTGCCATAGCCTGCCTCAGGCCAACCTCCCCTTCAACACAAGACGAAAGCCCATGCCGATGACTCTGGCTGAGGCATAGACCCCCACTCATCCTTGGCCGGGAATGCTGGTGGACGGCAGCTTTACTGAAGGGTGTAAGTTTCAGGGCTGAGGAAGGCCACGTAGGAGCACGTGAGAATGGAAATGGGCTGGGGCATTCGGAAGGTAACGAGACATGCTGAACCAAACCCGTGCATATGTCTAGGTGTGTTGATGATCCAAACATGGTTTTGGAACCCAACAAAACCTTGCTTTTGGGCTTCGTGTAGGGTTTTGGGGCGTTGCGTTTCGGGTTTTATGGCTTGGGAAGTTTCACAGACCTTGCCTTCCACAGTTCAAAAGGCTAACCTCTCCAGCATAGACTCTTCAAGAACCGTTGGGAGCTGTTCTAAACCGAATTTTCTTCTCCGGGTTCTGTTTTAAGCAACTCCCAAAGATCCAGGAACATCAAAGCAAGACCCTAATCGGCACCCGAGACCCGAAGTCTCTCAGTCCGATTCTATGAACTCTGAGCCCCTAAAGTCTGAACTAATGTAGGGACCTGATTAAGAAACCTTGGGCATTTATTAGGGTTCCTTATATGAAGCCTATTATTTTGGGGATAGGCCCAGGGTTTCTTAATCAGCATACCCTACGATTCTTCTCAGAGCATCCGTCCATCGGCACATCTTCGCGTTCGCACCGCAGGGGCAAGTCCTGAGCTGCAACTAGACGTAGTCTCGTTTCCCACAGTCCACATCGCAGTAAAGTTCTAATACAGAGGCCCGAGGAATAACATTGGTAATTATTCAAGCTTCTATATGGGGGTTTCCGAAATTAGGGAACCCTAATATAGTACCCTAAATAGTAGGATCCTTATAAGGACCCCAAAATAAGGTACCCCAAATTTTCGGAAACTCCTAAACCGTCAATGAAGCCCTTTAAAGAAACCCTTGTAGTACCCTTATAGTAACGCCTTTAAAGGAACCCTATCGTCCCCCTTTTTTCGGAAACTCCCATATTCAAGGTCTAGAGCTTGGAGTTTAGGGTCGAAGGTCTCGGGCCCACAGGTGCAGGCTTCGGACCTTGAGTTTAGCAGGGTTTAGGGTTTAGGGTTTAGGGTTTAAGGTTTAGGGTTTAGGGTTTAGGGCTTGATATTAGGGTTGCTAGAGGGGCCGTAATATGTTAGAATAGGGTTTGGGGATATATGAGGCTCTAATTATAATAAGGAACCCCCACAATAGTATTGGTATTGAGTTTAGGGCACCCATGTCGGGGTTAATATAGGGGCCTTAATAATCAGGAGATATTATGGTATAATCATAATAAGGAACCCCGACAATAGTATTGGTAATTACTGAGGCCCCTGTAGTACATATAAGCTTCCCGAAGCCCTACTGGTGGCTGTAGCCCTTCGGACTGAGGGTTTGAGATTCACGTGCGGACTCCAGTCCCGACGCATGTCGGGTGCAGGCATCCTGCGACAGGGTGCTTAAACGACCTTTCGAACTCGATTTCACTAAGGTGCCGAAACCCAGAAACCCCAAATTGTAAAGCTCCGAAGCATTATCGCTTTCTGTGCTCTGATCCAAGATGCTGCGTAATGTTCTGGCAGCTCTCATTGGCGGGTGCATCCCAATCTTGCAAACCTTAACTTGGTTCAGGTAAAACTCTCCAGGTTTTGGAGGTGTTCGGGTCGAGGATCGTGTTGCTTCGAGCGCACCCCGAAACTCAAGTCCAGTGACTAATGATTCAGGCCGCCATAAGTTCAGTGCCTCAAGGTTGAGGGCCATAAGAGGCAGGCTGCATGCTCGATGCTGAATGCTTACGCCTGGCCTGTGCCCACCCAATCCAACTCACCCAACTGCTGCAACAAGCGAAACACCAAGATGAAAGAGCTCCTCCCTGCCAGCCTGCAAACTGTCCTCATGGTATTGTCGGCTGCGTGCTGCGTGTTCTGTGAATCTTCAAAGCTACAAGTGACTAATGAAGAAGAAGTTGGTTGTGGTAAAGGGGCAGTAGCAGCAGCGGCAGCAACAAGCGCAGCAGCAGGGAGAAGAAGTACTGTGAACAACCCGCGGCCTCTGCTTACCAAAGCCAGTGCGAAACTGGATTCTTGGCGAGGCGCACAAACGGGTGAAAATGGCGTCCTGATTGAATACCATCCAGAGGTGTTCCCAAAGTCGAAGCGCGTTTTAAGAACACCCCCTGCTCCAAAACCCGAAGCCAAGATCACAAGTCGCAAACCAACGTGAGCTGGGCCGGGGGACCGTCCACGGTGAAGGAGACCGGATAGCCTCATTCAGGACGCAGGCAGTTTTGAGGTCAAAGGCGTCGGGCTCAGGGCTTCTACAATGCAGCCCTCATGAACCTCAGCTGCTGAACTGCTCTAGTCCGCGCCGCTTCGCTGTGCCCTAAGCCCGAAGGGAGCCCTGAAAACTTGGACTTTGGGGGCTCTTCATGGCCGAAACATCCACATCCCTGGCTCTTGCAAAAGCCCCCAATGTTACATGAGTCCTCACTGTGGCGCCCTTCCCTGCTTTGCGCTTGGGTTTGAAGGGCTTCCCGACGGAACCGAACCAACGGTGACAGCTCATGCCTCTCGGAAGCAAGTGCACGTGACCTCGTGTCCTTTAAACGCCCTCTGCGCGACCGAAACGCTTGAACATTAAACCTCGACTTCGAGATGCAACCATCAATACTCGCGAAGCGGGTTTAAAGCCCTCGAAGCCCGTGACAACATGCCAAACCCTACAATCTGAAATGCCAGACTAGCCCAGAGCGAATCCAGTCCAGGACGCAAGTCTTCTCGGTCAGCGGATTGCAGTAGAGCGGGCAGCCCCAATAAGACTCGGATGAGGGTTCGACAGAGGGGCTGACATACGGTTTAGGGTTTAGGGGTTCAGGAGTTTAAAGTTTAGGGGTTTTGGGTTTTTGGGGACATGCGAAAGAAAGTTTTTTTTTCGGTGAGCTACATGTTGCCACAAACTCATCTTTCCTGCAAAAAGCCAACTTCCCAAGCTTCCTATATCAGGGCCTTCGTGTTTGAAGTCCGGATTTCGGGGATTTCGGTCACCCTAAACTCTAAACCCCAAACCCTAAACCCCCAAAATCCTGAAACCCGAAACCCTAAACCCCTAAAATCCTGAAACCCGAAACCCTAAAACCCGAAAATCCTGAAATCCCAAGCCCTCAACCCGATCCTAATTTCTTTAAGTTGGTCTGGCACACCACGGTTTTCGGACAGACGCTAACTAGCCCACAGCTCGAAGATTCCAAATCCTACACACTGGAAGATGCTGTAGTCATTGGAGCCGATCCGCCTTTGACGCCTTTAAAGATTCCTTCGAAAACGCGTCTTTTAGGGTTCAGTATAGTATATATGGGCCTTGATAGCTAGAAGGATAATTTTCAATCAGGAACCCTAAAGAATAGTACTCAGGCCCGCTACGTTAAGCCCCGTGGACTCAAAACAAGATATCTTTCCTAACCCCCTGGGTTTAGGTTGTAACATACAAGCAACTCCTGAGAACCCAAACCTCAGAAGACTTGACTTCTAAGAGAGAACTTCATTTTGGCTCCTTATTATAACTATAGTAATTGGCCCCAAAACCCTATTCTAGCTCTTGCATCGCCTCTAAACTCTAAAACCCATTGCCCTGGCGCCTGAACCTTGAGAGAGCCGAGTTGCAGGGGAGCAGTAGGAGTAGCCTCGCGTGACAGACAGAGCTGGATTAGGGCTGAGAGTTAGCTGGAACCCGACATACATCAAGGCAGACAGTATCCAAGTATGGGATGACTTAATGGGGAGGGTCTGAGTAATTGGTCATACTGTTCCCGATGGTTCCCTAAGTATAACCCTAAGGGTCCAAGTACCTAATATTCATACACTCTCCTAAGTATTGAGCTACATAACTACTATCCTAAACCCGAGTACCTAATTTTTGGGTCGTTTGGACCCTTTAGGGTCAGAAAACCAAGAGAACCCTCAGTCTGATACTATCGGGCCTCGGGCCCCTGTCGGGGAGCAACCCTACCGCGTTTTGGGTTTAGGGTTTAGGGTTTTGGGAGTAACTTTGACGGAACATGGCCCGGAAGTCAACAGCACTTCGAAGCCCTCACACAAGGGGTTTCTTGGGGTTTACGAGTTTAGGGTAATTAGCAAGTAAGAGTCAACCATCCAAACAGCCAGACACCCTAAACCCGAAACCCTGAAGCCCTGAAGCACCAGTGGCCAGGGGGCCCATGAAGGGGTCCGTGCAGAGCTCCGCATTGGAGCCGCAGGGGCACGTCTCAGACCAGGAAGCGCCTGAGCATTCGTTAAGGTTCCCCTGAGCTCTCTGTAGGGGTCTTCTATGAGTTCTTCCAGGTTTGAATGGGGTTCTTAGGGCTAGGGTCTACACCCGAAGCCCTCAGAACCGCGAACCCTCGTAGGGTTCATCGCACACTGCGTTTCCATCGTAGCAAGTTGTACGAACCTGCTGGGGCACAGAAGCCATTTGGGGCTGTATGGACACTGTCAGCTGGTAGCAAGGATCCTTGTATTCCGGACCCATGTGATGTCAGTCAGCATGCAGCTTGCTACGAAAGCCCGACAGATGTAGGCCGCACAACATGGCCGCAACATGGCCTCTTTGCAATTTGAGGTCAACGCCGGACCACATGCCATCTCATCGATTGCATGCGTGTGGGTGTCGAAGGCTTGGACAAGAACCCTCAACAAAAGACCCCAAAATTTTAGGACAATCCTTGGTCAAATCTACAAAAAGCTGCACTGTACAGCCCTTCACAAAAGCCCAAATTTTAGACCGTGTCAGGTAAACTCTAAGCCTAAGCCCGTGTGTAAGACCGAGACTGGATGGGAAAATGCGAGTCAGGCAACTTGCCAATACCATTTTGAAGGTTCCTTATTGTAAGTCTAGTGTCAAATACCCCAAAACCCTCTTCTAAGTATCCCTATATTGGCTGCCACGGGACTGACTACGCTGTTTCTTAACGACTGGCGGGCTCATGGGTCGACGTGGTTCAGATAGTACACTTCCTTGCAAAAGAGGAGCAAGATTCGGAGCTGTCAAGCCACATGCCGCTGCTGTCGTAGTTGTCCTTGCTTCCGGGGTCTGGAGGTTAGGGGGCCGGGATGATTGGAACTAGGGTTGCCTCGAGGGCTCTAAATGGTTCTTCTTTGGTATAAAGCTCTAGCACAGGGGACGCGTACTAAAAGAGAGCGGGAAAACCCAAACGATGTCCCATGCAGGCCCTTAAATATGAGGTTTTGGGCTCTCAGCTGCCCGAAACCCCTAAACCATGAACCCTACAAGTTAGATTTAGGGTTTAGCATTTCGGTTCAGGGCTTGGGGTTCAGGGTTAATCCTCGCCCTAAACCCGACCACCGAAACGGCTTGCTGGCGGGCGGCCACCCAGCAGTACTGCTCCGCGCAACTCACCGGACACGTCTCGTTCTGGACAGGCGAAGAGAATGTGGGTGCAAGGGTCCAGAGAACATGGGTGTAGGGCTTAGGATTCGAGGTTTCCTGGTTCAGGGTGTCGGCTACGTACTCCTTAAACCATTCACCAAACGACGGCATCATGAATCAATTGACTTGGTCTGGCGAGCTCTTGGGGACCTCAAGCCCTGCTACAATTTTTCCGCGGATTCTACTACAATAATCTAAAATATATATTATGCTGTAATATACCATAATATGCTGTGCCATACTATAACATACTATAATCTGTTATAGCATACTATAAATATACTGCAACATGCCAAACTGAACCACAACATACGATCTCTAAAACCCTGCCCTGAAAAGCCTCTGCCTTGGTTTTGGATGCAAGCAGAGCCACCTTGGAGATGCAGTGCTCGTCCCACGTGCCTGGAGTGCCACACCTGAGCACAGTTCTAAACTAGACTACACTGTACTATACTTATATACATATGCATGTTTTCTACACTGCATGCTTGACTATACTATACTATACGCTACTAGACCATACTCGAATCCTGTCCCCATCTTTCGCACAAGAGTAATTACCAGTACCACAGTGGTGAATTCTACCATAACTACAATGGAGGAAGCCTAAGGAAAGATATGGGTGATATTGGTACATTACATTGGCTCCTGGGTCGGTGCTTTGCCAATCCTTGAGTCGAGCCTGTCGAGTCCCGGTGTGTATACCCCGGCCCCGGCCTGGGTTTGGGGATTATTGTTTGGGCTCTGTGATTTCAGCTTTAGGGCATAAAGTATAGGGTTTGGGACTCGGGTGTGCGGTCACGGGGAGGGGCTTGGTCTTTTTTGCCCCTGTTTTGGGTCCCTTTTGCACAGGGTTGTTTTGCCTACTTGTTCTCCCCTTCCGGGTTCCCTTTGCACCCGTTGCACCTCTTCGGGTCTCTTTTGCACCCGTTCCACATATGGGATTTTGTGGTTCCTACTTGTTCTCCGCTGTATCGAACCTTGGACCAGCCGATCGCTCCCAACACCTTGTGAAACGGCAGTGGTGCTGGTAGCGCACGTACTGTCCCGAGGGACGTCTTCTTGTACGGCAAGGATTGACATGGGAGCCGGTGGTCTTCGGACATTTGCTGAAATTCTGCGAGCGAGATGCGCCTCGCGGAGCAGATAGATCGTGGTTCCAGCTGCCAGCCACGTGTGCCCCTGCCGAGCATTCTGTCCGCGTATCTCCACAGTCCTTTCGCCCGAGAGTATGAGCTGCAGCCAATGCTTCTTCAGCACAAGCACACGAGCACCCACCCGTGCGTCGGCTGCTGGTCCTCCTGCGCGGTGCCCCCACCAAGGATACGGCGATGAATTTGGACCGGTGGGCATCTGTGACAGCATGCTCCTGAGAGAATCTTGGTGGCTGCCTGAGCAGGCAGAAGCGGGAGCGCTGCCGGTGCGCGGCCGTGTCGCACGAAGCTAGTGTTGCAAAGAAACCGACCAATCCATCCTGTCTCAAGCTTTGCGGACTGTCCTGAAAATCAAGACAGACGAGTAGCACATGCAACACGGCACCTCACCTGGCCCAGACCTGAAGTCGAAGATGCCACTGTTGGGCGAGACCCAACAGCAAGACCTGGAAGTCAACTCAAGCTGCTTCGGCTCGGCCGACCTAGGAGAGGTCCTTACGGAGAAATGCATCACGTGTGGTGGAAGTCTTGCTTAGAGCTGAGGCCGGTACTTCACGCACGAACGAGGGCCGGGAGGATGCAAGCGCTGGGTTAGAAACTGCCTCACGCTATGCGCACATGCATGCTCGCGAGAATGAGAACTAACGCGACGAAAAACGGGCGGGGCCTCGGCTGCCGCGGCAAGACGTCGCTTTTTCTTGCCGCTGCCGTTAACCATGGACCCAGCCTGGTGTGTGCCGTGCACAATCACGGTGGAAGAACAGCAATAACAGCAGGCCCACCGCTGGCTTCGGGGAAGCGACCACAGTCCAACGCTGTCTTGAACCAAAGCTACGGCTGAAACGGCGCCCACGTTATGTCGCGGGGTAAGGATCGGTTGTCAGCCTGTCTACAATCGATGGAAGGCGTAAACGCACATGTGTCCGAGAATTGGGGCATACTTCCTTGTAAGCCTCGCAGCCTCGAAAGCCTGAGACAGTGTGAGGAACCATTGCACACAACCACTGCGAAGGAACCACTGCCAAGAACCACTCTCAGGACCCAGTGCCAGGAACCCCTGCCACGAACCACTGCCAGGAACCGCTGCCACGATCGGCTCACGTACTTGACAGCAGGGCAACGAAAGCTAGATGCATGGCAGAGACTTGTTCTCACGGAGCCAACCAAGGTTGACTGGGTCACTCGTGCTTAGAAGACGTGTTGTGACGTAATTGATTCGTTGTAAGCTACTGTGTAATGCAATCTTCCAAGCATGCGCTTTCCGCATGTCATCGCCTCGCCAAAGACATCAACGAAGCGTGTGTTCTATGCAAGCCTGGCCTCCAAACGATGGGGGGAAGCCTTTCGCTTCCATCAACTTGGCATAGAGGGTCTTGCAGTATGTAGATTTCTCTGTAAGCCTTAGTTAGTCACGTGTAGAATTTCACAACACATGTTCTTGTGCCACACCAGTGCGGCCTCCGCACAGTATCAAGCAGCGGTCTGCACCCACAAACGTCCAGCGGCTCCGCCACTGCGCAGCTTCGGGGAGGTTGCGCCTCTTCGTGACGCTTGACGTCGGTGGATGCAAAGCTAGTCTTAGCAGCATCTTTCACAGCTGGTTGCTTTGCTTTGGGTTGTGCTCCTTTGGAGACGAAACGGCGTCCCTCCGCCTTTGTTTTCGCAGCACGTTGCTCGCGACGTGTCTTCGCATCTTGTGGCATTGCCCTTCACCACTACAATTTCATAGACTTGCAACTCATTACATGTGTGTTTAACATGACTGATGCAAATGCCTTTCCCCCCTCCAAGGCCCTTCTCCTCCCCCAAGAACCTAGCGGAGCAGGGCGCCGAATTAAAACCCAGGCCCCGCCCTTCGCTGGATTTTTGTCGCTCATGTCTGGGGTCTGCTTGCTGCATGCCGTCTTGTGGTGCCGTTTCGCCACCTTCGATTTGCCTCCTTCAGGGTCCTTCTCCTCTTCTCTCCCGCCCCCCCTTCTTCCCGGCCATGCGTCCTTGCCCATGTCTCGGGTAAAAAAGAAACCCTCCCTGCCCTTTGTGGAATCTTTCTCGCCCCCGTTGCAGAGTCTCCGTGCCGTCTGTGGTTCCCTTTTCCTCCTTCAAGGTCTTCCTTGGGGTTCTGATCCATCTGCTCCTTTCCCCGTCATGTGTCCTTCGGGGCTGACTAAAACAGCTTTTCTGCCGGACGCGGGAGGGGGGGGGGGCTCTGGTTTTGCCACCGCCAGAAAAAAGCTGAAGGGGAAAAAACACACACACATGCCGATTTAAAACCCAGCCCGTTCAGGGTTTGCGCTTCATCATAAGGAGCCTTACGGGGGTAGGGGAGAGGGGGGCCTTAATATCCTGATAAGGACTTGATAAGGGTTTAGTAAAGCCTATTCAAGGAAGTCTAGTCTTCTACCCCCTGCCCCTTACCACCCTAAGGCTTCCTAACGGTCCCGATGACTTAATAGATGGATGGGATTTGAGGTTCAGGCGACAAGGCCAGACAAGATGCTAATCATCATCACCACCATCATTACCATGGGTCATATCATTACCATGGCAATCATCATCAACATCATAACCATCATTACCATCATACTCAATCGCAACCATCATTTTCCATCCTCACGTTTAATATTATCATCATTACCGCCACTATCATCATAGTCAACCGCAACACCATCATCATCATGGATATCATCATTCATCATTCATCATTCATCATCATCATCATCATCATCATTCGTCCGATGTCTGTGAGTTTAGGCTTTTCGGGTTTAGGGTATCCAGACATCGAGCGAGAGCGATATGTGTATATGTGTATGTATATGTCTATGTGTGTATATGCATATATACAGACATACTCTATAATTAAGCAACTATATGACAATTTCGGGTATATACGGATTAACACGAAACCCCTAACCACTCATGGGCCCGCGCTTTTGCGATGTTGCAGCATCGCAATATATTGGGCACATCCAGTTGTTCCTCGGTGTGCTTCGTCCGGGTTTTGAGGGCCTGCTAGTTACTGCTAGTTTGCATTGGGGCTTGGTAACTAGAATATCTCTTGGGGGCGGCACGGTGCAGTGTCACTGCGGCGGGGTTCCAGATCTGATCCTTCTTAGATCTCTTATGCCCGTTAAGCTGCTAGACTCTTGAGCCTGAGCAAGCTGAAAGGGAGATACCCGGCGATTTTACAGCACTTTGAAACTTGGGATCGGCCTGCCCGGGCTATCTTGTGCATACAGCTTGCACGTTTGAGTTACTGAAATCTCCCCCTCTGGTCTATTCGGATTGCGCACTCATACCTCCCCGGTGCCAGTGAGTGCTGACGACATCTTCAACCATATGAAGAAATTCAGCATGGGACAAAAGCAAGCACTCACACGCACAAACACACACACACACAGAAGAAGAAAAAAAGGGCAAAACACACACACACACCGCACACACACACACACGCACACAATCACTTGCAGACCGGCATACAACTCGGGGCTTAAACTGATATTGCTAACAAATAACTTGGCAGTGGCGTAACACGTCAAGACATGTTCGATTCTTCTGCAGCCGTGGCTCTCAGTCCCATTCACGCAGTAGTCCTCCCACTGCCTTTGGAGCAACTGATGCAGTTTAGGGGCCTGCTCAGCACATGCAGGACTCTCACGGAGCCCGCAGGCTCGGGCCGTTGCTTTCCGGGTTTCGGCAGCCTTCTACATGGGAGTTTCCGAAAATAGGGGGGACCCTAATATAGTACCCTAAATAGTAGGATCCTTACTATAAGGATCCCAAAATAAGGTACCCCTAATTTTTGGAAACTCCCACATCGGAGAGGGTAGTCTAAGGGTCCAAGCGGGGTGGCCCCCTTTCGACTTCCTCGACCTCTCACAAACCCCACATGCCAGGGGTGCATAAGGCCGTCGGCGGAGAAGGAGACCTCTGCAGCCGGAGTTCTGGGATTCGCGGAGGGGCTTACTATAGCAGCCTGGCCGTAATAATTAGTGCGATTTGAATGGGGTTTTGGGGCCCAATATACTATAATTATAATAAGGAACCCCCAAAATAGTATAGGTAATTATGAAGGCCCCCTATAGTACCAGGAATTCGTTTTGGGGGTTTGTGGCGCAGGATTCAGGGTGTCAGTGTATGCTATATACTTCCAGCACGAAGATGGTGAGGCTGCACAAATCGCTCTCGTTAGGCCAGCAGTTGCTTCGAAGTGTGCAGGCAGTCTGCGTGCATGCTGAGAAAGCTACAGTAATATAGGGTTTTGGGGTATAATTTTATACTATAGCCCTAACAAATAAGGACCCCAAGATAGTATTGGTAAGTATTTAGGCCCCTATATTGCGCGTTTCTGTCCGCACGCTCGGTAGCGTCCAGTCCACTATGCTCTACAGGAAGGCTTCGGGCGCACTTCCACCCAGGCCTCGGGTCGGGTCAGGGCATGCGCCCTGTTCAAGCAGCTGACACTACTTAAAGGTTCATGAGGCTTAGTAAGTAAGCTTATAGGTAGGTTATAAGTAGGATAACCCCACTTAGGAGACTTATAACCCCAATTAGAACCTCTATACTTACTAAGTCCCATGAGCCTTTAAGTAGGGGGAGTCTACAGGGCGTGGGATCTTCTTTCCGTTACACTTGGCTCCAAGCTCCTTGATCACGTACTTCCGGCAAGGGTCGACTTCACGTCACACTGAACATGGAGTTAGAATATAATAGACTGCCACTTGTCAGACTCCTTCAAAGATTGACCCGCTCCAGCAAGAGAAGGTGTTTCTTAATCAGGTTCCTCGATCACTGCATACTTCGTTACCATTGTATCTCTAACGACTACTAGACTTGCTACGGCACTGATCTCAAACTCTCAGCTCCCTCGCAGATCCCAAAAAGGCCTGTCGCCCAGACCCCAGGAGTGATGCAGGGAATTCTGCAGGAATTCGACTCGAACGCCCGAAGATCCCAACCCCCCCAAACCCAAAAGATCCCAAACCCTCGACTAATGCAGGAAGCTGACTAAGAAGCCTTGGGCCAAGTTTTTGGGGCTCCTTATATGAATCCTAGTATTTTGGGGTTCTAGGCCCAGGGTTTCTTAGTCAGGTTCCTACATTATACCAGACCAAGAATGGCCTCCAAAAGGAGGGGGATGAGAGTTTAAGGTGTCCTAAAAGCATGGCACCCGGGAGCAGATCATCTCGTAGTGGGCGCAGGTCACCGGACATCCACTCGGATACCAATCCTTGTCTTCGGGGTTCTGGGGTTTAGGGTTTGGCGTTTGGGCTTCCAGCGTTTAGGGTTTGGGGGTTTAGGGTTTCGGGTAAGGAGCTCTCCTGAGTTTCGGCCGGTTTAGGATTTAGGAGCATCGGCTCGCGTTTCAGTGTTTTAAGGCTAAGGCTTTTGAACCTGGGGCTGGCGAACATACCCCTGAACCGTGACCCAAAGTTAACCCCAACTTCGCACAGGAACATCGAGTGCATGCCGCCTGAACAACAAAGCCAGACACCGGGACGCCGGCCGACAGTGCTTCGCCAACCCAACGAAAAAAAACAACACATATCCCCCAGTCCTAAGCGTGAACAACACCCACGCCCCAAGCCTCAACGTCCCCAAGCCCAACTTCTGCAAGATTACGGTCGTGCAACAAGACCAAAGGTGCAGGACAAGAGGCAGTTGGATAGCACTCAGAGAGGCCGCTGTCCTTCGATTCTGCTCCAGTGTCTCATCCCCACACTCGAGTTGTAGAGTTTTGGGATTCAGATCTCGGGTTTAGAAGTTTAGGGTTTAGAGTTTAGGGTTTAGAGTTTAGGGTTTAGGGTTTAGGCGGTTTAGGGTTTAGGGCTTAGGGCCTTCTTTGAGACCTTGTGTTCCGAAGGCCTGAAGACCGGACTCCGAGGTCACCGGTCCTCTAAGGCCAAAGCAAGAGAAGCTTCAAGCAGCCAAGGGCTTAAGGTGCTGTGGCTACAGGTGCAAGGGCTTAGGGCTTAGAGTCACCAGGAACCAGTCCCCCACATGCTACATACAGTAGAAGCCAAAAAGTTGCAAACCCCATAGCCTCAATCCTTAAGAGTAATGTATAGGGAATCCCAGCACTATTTGGCCTTAATCCGGTTTCCAACTTTATGGGGTTTACTGTAGATAAACAAGTCGGGGCACAAGGTAACAGGGATTTCTGCTGCAGAGCACCACAAATTCTCCAACACTCCACACCCAAACCCAGTCCGGATTGGCGCAGCTGATCTCGTTGGATTCGCACACGCAGCCGGTGTTCGTGGCGCACGACTCGTTGCCTGTTCAGGGCTTCGCGTCACAGCTGAGCATTGAAGTGTAGGACGTTTAGGAATGAGGGCTGTGTAGGCAGGGTGGTGAAGGGAAGCGTAGACTCGTCAGACGACATGCAGCTTAGCGTGCGTGTCTTCATGGCGTCCAGCAGAACAGAACGGAAACTCACAGGGCAGGCCAAGATAGGACTATAGTAACTATTGCAATGTTAAAGCCTTCTCAAGTCACCAGTCGAACCAATAGGGCCCACTTAAGTGCATCACACCCGTAGTTTGGGAATCAGCTCAGACTGCCCAGGGCCCCAAAAGTCGTAGGTCGGTAGTATAGGGCCGTAATAATTAGATCAGGGATATCTTTTACTATAAATATAATCCAAAGCCCCAAATAGTAATGGTACTTACTATTAAACCCTTATGTTGCAGCAGACGCCTGAGGTATATTATACTCGACATATACTCAAGAACCCCAAATAGTATTGGTAATTACTTAAGGCCCTATACTGTTACATCACAGGCCTGAGATGTAGTGGTAGCACGTAGAAGCGCTTCCACAGTCCACGGGGCCTTTTCAGCCGGGGTTTGTAGGCATCAGGGTCTCGTGTTTAGGGTTTAGGGTTTAGAGTGTACGGTTTAGGGGTCTAAAGGTTTAGGGTTTAGGGTTACGGATTTAGGGTTTAGGGTTGAGGCTGTACGGTTTAGTACGGTTAACCCTGTTAGATTCGACTTTAGAAATTCAGAAATTATAAGCTCCAGCACAACGTAAACCAACCCCTCTTCTGCTTGCATTTCCAACGTGATCTGATTGAGTCTGTATCACTACCCTTGCGAGTCAAGTACGGCTCTTCTGCGTAGGCTTGTTGCTGTTACTGGTATTGGTAGTCAAGTAGTCTTCCGAAGATTGCAAGTCAGGCAGTCAGTCAGTCAGCCACAGTCAGCTAATCAGTCAGTCATACGCCGCACGGCGCGTGGACGGATATGGCTTGTCGCACCGTTCGATGCCAGACGATTGGGTCATGTACAAGTCTAGTCACTTCAGGGTGGCATTACCCTTTCGGGCGAGGTCTGGTCTGATCGGGTTTTAGAAAGTCTATATATATATACATACATATGCTATATGGGAGTGTTTCGGGGGTCTTCTCGGGGAGATCGAACTCAGCATCCCTCCTGGTAGAACTAGACTTCCAATTCCCGATTAGCCGACACTAGCCAAGTCTTTTACCTTGAGTCTTTTGCGCTTAGATGCGCGCATCTCGAAAGAGTAGTGGTAGTAGTAGTTGTGGTAGTAGTAGTAGTAGTCGTCGTCGTCAAGCGCCACGAGCGGCTCAGACGCGGCGGGACACTCCATGGCCGATGCGGAGGCTCTAATTCCAGTCTGTAAACATCTGCAGGCCGCTGCAATTGACATCCTGCAGGAAGAGCTTCATCCGTTCCCAGGACCACTCTCTCCTGGAACGAGATACATCATTGAACTGCTGCAGGCCTATTGGAGCACTGCAACAGCACCTGAAATCATTCACGACATCCAGGCGCTCTTCCCAAGGCAGTGTATCTTTTCAGTGGCAGCATTCTGTTCCAGAAATTACCCGGAGCTTCTTTTGCACTTCCTTGATGGGGATCCAAGTGTATCATGGACTATGCACGACTCCTATATCATGCCATGAGTGCTCCCGGCCCTATGCTTCCACAGCCGGAGATGAATTTCTGTTTCATCCTGATCTGCAACAGAACTATCTTAGCCATTCAAGACTTCGAGAGAAACCCGGCGATCGCTCGATCTGGTCCCAAGTCCAGATCCGGTCCACACATGCAGCAGGAATGCTTTACGGAGGGACCGGTGGCGCGAGGGTTGGTGTCGCGCCCCCAAGCACACCTGAAGCCACGGCAAAGAATGGGGGATTTATTCCGGTACAACAAGTTCAGCAGCTNCTTTACGGAGGGACCGGTGGCGCGAGGGTTGGTGTCGCGCCCCCAAGCACACCTGAAGCCACGGCAAAGAATGGGGGATTTATTCCGGTACAACAAGTTCAGCAGCTGACGAATATCAAAAAGAGATCACTGCGCCGCGCTGTCAAGAGGGCACAGAAACAGGGATCAGTCAAATATAGAGGCAAGCTCCTGATTGCGCACCCTGAGCTACAGTCGCGGATTAAAGTCGAGCCGTTCAGATCCGCGCAGGCTCGACTGGAATGCGTTACATGGAACTGCGGTGGGTTGAGCCAAGTGCTTCTTGCAGAAACCCTGCATTGGCTCAACCAGCAGATTAACGTCAAGGTGCTTATGCTACAGAAAAAAACCCACTGGAGTGACAGCAGGGACTGGGCAGCTGATGGCTGGTTCTTCTGCCACTCTGCCTCGCCTAAGCCCAGATCTGGTGGATTGCTCATTGCTTTGAAGCAAGACTCCTTCGACCACTCTTCTGTCAGATGGCAGGAAGTTATACCAGGCAGACTTTTACACGTACGCGCGTATGCTGGACAACAACACCTGGACCTGGTCAACGTCTATCAGCATGCTCTTCCCTTCGACGGCGATCTCCTTGAGGACGTGATGAAAAAGCGGGCCACGCTCTGGAAGGCTGCGGACAAGCTACTTGGGTCTTTTCCTGCACGAGCTTCGATTGTGCTAGGAGGGGATCTGAACAGTGTTCTTGAGCCAGCTCCGCCNAAAAGCGGGCCACGCTCTGGAAGGCTGCGGACAAGCTACTTGGGTCTTTTCCTGCACGAGCTTCGATTGTGCTAGGAGGGGATCTGAACAGTGTTCTTGAGCCAGCTCCGCCTCTTGTTGGCCATGGCATTCACCTGGGTTCCGCTAAACCGCATCTTGTAGAGGAGCGCAGGCGCATTGGAGATTTTCTTCGGAACCATGGTCTCTGTGCGCTAAACACCTGGTCCCGCAAAAGCTACACCTATCAGCACCCCAGCGGTCGCTCGCAGATTGACTATATCTTCATACGTAAAGCACTGACAGATGGCGCTGCTAGGAAAGCATCACCGGTCACAGTGCCAATGGCTGGCTGGCGTTCGTCGGGACATCATAGCCGTTTCGGAGCAGCATCAGCGACTAGCCATGCTGAAGATGAAGATTGAGCAGGACCAACAGGGAGTAGGAGTTACCCTCAAGCCTCAGAAGGGATCAATTGCTGGTGTTGTTCAGACCTACTGGGATGCTCGAGCCAAGTTTCAGAAACTTCGGATTGTCACACTGAGGGACGTCTTTGAGAGAATGCGGCTGTTCTCAACTATGAAACGGGCCCACAGACAGCTTAAATGGGCTGCAAGACACAGGAAGATTCAGCAACAGCACAGTATTCTTCAGATTGCGGAAGACGCGGCCAGTCGCGGTGATTCTAAGGAGCTATTTCGATGTGTAAGATGGCTTGCGCCCAAATCTTTCAAGCAGCGCATCAGATTGCGGGACTCTCATGGATCTCTACTATCCCCAGCTGAAGAATGTCATGCGCTGGCAGAGCATGCCAAACAACTCTTTCATGGAGATACACAACAGTACCCAGCTCTGATGCCTCTTCCTGCGGAGCTGTTCACGTCCCAAGCATGGTTGTGGGCATTATCAAAAATACGCTCACATAAAGCTGTTCCACGCAACGAGCCGGCCGTTCAGTCCTGGAAGGACAGCGCCAACGCAGCGGCCTATGAGCTTGAGTCGATTTCGCGACAGGCCTTATGTGGTCCGCATCCGGTTCTGCTTATTGAATGGTGCACGGTTCAGCTTGCCTGGCTTCCCAAACCTAATAAGAGCCCTACGACCCCCGCCAATCTCAGATCAATAGGACTGCTTTCAACCGACAGCAAGGCGTTTCTGTTGCTTTTACGGCGAGAGGTCATGCCTTACATTCGAGCTGGACTCATCGACATACCTCAGTACGCGTATCGGCCGCAGGCTGGAACGCTGGATGCTTTGCTACGTACCAGTTCGCATTGTGCAGAGGTCAGGGCCCTGTTGGAGCAACATCAGAGGGATTATACAAGCAAAATCCTGGATGAGCCACAAGTAAGCTTAGCGGGTGGATTTATGTGCAGCTTGGACCTTGCTAAAGCTTTCGATTCTGTCCCTCACGCTGAGCTTTATAACTCCATGCTTGAGGTTGGGGTTCCAGAAAACCTGGCGATCATGTTGGTCACTCTTCATTGCCGCACGGTGTGTGTCATTGATCACGGCAAGCAGAGGAAACATGTAAGGATGCGCAGAGGACTTAGACAAGGGTGCCCCATTGCTCCCNGCGATCATGTTGGTCACTCTTCATTGCCGCACGGTGTGTGTCATTGATCACGGCAAGCAGAGGAAACATGTAAGGATGCGCAGAGGACTTAGACAAGGGTGCCCCATTGCTCCCATTCTATATGCCTGCTGGACGGTCAGACTGTGCAGGGTTCTGGATGCTCGTCTCGGCCATGGTTGGTCCAGTCGTCATCTCAGTATCTTCGCCGACGACACACATGGCTGCTGGGTAATCAGAAAACCACAGGATCTATTGCAGGGTATTCAGCAACTCAAAACACTCATTGAAACGTTGCAGGCAATGGGATTGATCATCAACTATACGAAATCACATGTAGTCATTCAACTTCGAGGTCATCAAGTCGCCAAGCTGAGCAAGAGTATCTTCAAGCAGCAGCANTGATCATCAACTATACGAAATCACATGTAGTCATTCAACTTCGAGGTCATCAAGTCGCCAAGCTGAGCAAGAGTATCTTCAAGCAGCAGCATGGCACCAAGTGTCTTCGAATTAAGGCGGCACGCGATTTCTATATACCATGTGTTGATCAAATCGAGTACTTGGGAGCGGTGTTGTCATACGCGAACTTCGAGGGCCAGACTGTACTACATCGTGTCAACAAAGCCGAGGGCACCTTCAGGCAACTTCGTGTTCCCCTACGTTCTCGCAGCGCACTGTGCACAGGCCATCGACTCAGAATATACAAAGCCATTGTTCTCAGCTCTCTTTTATATGGTTTGGTTGGTGTTGGNTTCAGGCAACTTCGTGTTCCCCTACGTTCTCGCAGCGCACTGTGCACAGGCCATCGACTCAGAATATACAAAGCCATTGTTCTCAGCTCTCTTTTATATGGTTTGGTTGGTGTTGGTCTTTCTGCGGAGGTTATCAAGAAAGTTTCCTCCACGGTAGCGGGACACATGCGCAAAATCCTTCGAGTATATGAGCATGGCGTCAAGAACGAGGATGTTCTACTTCGCGCGGACATTGACCCCCTTGACCTACTCGCCACAGGTGCGCAACGATTACAGCGCTCGGTGCAGCAGGACGATAGCCGCAGCAATGGCCTCAAGCTGCGAGAGCAACTCCGGATTAGCTTCATTGTGGATCAGGTCAATGCCCTGCGTGCCCAGCCCAAGGGCCTTTCCATTCTTGCAGTCCGCAAGGCCGAGATCTGTGTAGTTGAGTGTCCGGAGTGCGGGCTCAGCTTCGGCACGCGCGAAGGACTTGCGCAGCATCTGCGCCTACGACATCCGGCGTTGGCCAATCTCGCCAGGATCCCGTTTGACAGAGCAGTGCACTCTTTACATGGCATTCCGGTTTGCAGATTTTGTCATGTACGTCTACATGATTGGAGCTCACTCTCCAAGCATTTGAGTGGTGGGAACTGTGGCTGGGTCAANACATGGCATTCCGGTTTGCAGATTTTGTCATGTACGTCTACATGATTGGAGCTCACTCTCCAAGCATTTGAGTGGTGGGAACTGTGGCTGGGTCAAAGATCAAGTCGCCAGAGGAAGGTCGCCGACCGAGCTTCTCGCAATCATCGCCGAGAGGGAGGCACTTGATCCTCCTCAGCCCCCGCATGAGCTTCTTGAAATGCAGTCAATACAGCAGGTACGCGAGCTGCTCCACCAGCCTCTTGACGTCTTACAGCACAAAGGTTCTATGCTCAGATGTCTGGCCAAGCAGTGCATTCTTTGTGCTCAACGTGTACAACACAGCTCTAAGATCAAGACACACTGGCAGCAGCAGCATGCACAGGCCTGGGCAATCAGCAAGCAGGATGCATACTCAGGGGCACAAAGCCTTGTTGCCCTCTTCAGGCAACCCTGTCAATTCTGTGGCAGCACTGCCANCAGGATGCATACTCAGGGGCACAAAGCCTTGTTGCCCTCTTCAGGCAACCCTGTCAATTCTGTGGCAGCACTGCCAAGGACAGCAAGGACCACGCAGTCAAATGTGCTGCTCTCTTTCAGTTTCTTGCGGCACGCGCGCACAGGACAAAGACCGGTTCGCAAGACTCTGAGACCGGGTCAGGCCGACAACTCACCCAACCAACAGATGCATCGCTCAAGCAGCAAATCCTCAGCAAGCACTTTGCTGGAGTCCAGGTGGCAAAACCCTTCACTTCGCTGGCGCGGCCCCCATCCGAACAGGCGGTGACTAATCCTGGCACCCAGTCCTATCCAGGTGACGATGGTTCCGGTCTATTTTCAAGAACTTGGATTGCTGGTCTTCGCCTCGTCAATCCAGGCAATCACTGCTATGCCAACGCAGCTGTGTGTGCCCTTTTGTCGGTGTTCACGCAATACTTGGACATTCCTCAAGGACTGCGTGCTCTTCATCGGGTATGCTGGCACGCCTCTTCCAGATCACAGGCTCTCACATTGAAGCGTCAATTTGCAATGCGCAGCTGTGTTCCCCGATGGCCATTCAATGGTGCACAGCAGGATGCAGTTGAGTTCACGGGACAGCTCTTGGAAGGTGTCGGATGGACTTCTGGCAGGTGGGAAGCTAGATCACTACAGGATGGACACATTCAATGCTTTGAGACAGGTTATGCTCCGATTACACTTCCCGTTCCGGCCCATGCCTTCGCTCTACAGGACGCCATACAGGCATGGCACGCCAAATCCCATCTATATGCACTTACTGAAGCTTCAGTGCTCATCTTCCTGCAGCTTGGAAGGCATACTGGTGGTGCCAAAAACCATACGGAAGCCGACTTCCAAGCTTGTGTCAGAATGCCGGTTTTCTTGGAGGGCTTGGACGTTCAATGGGTACCTTACGAGGTTCAATCCGCCATCCTCCACTACGGGGACACTCCGCTGTCNGCCGACTTCCAAGCTTGTGTCAGAATGCCGGTTTTCTTGGAGGGCTTGGACGTTCAATGGGTACCTTACGAGGTTCAATCCGCCATCCTCCACTACGGGGACACTCCGCTGTCGGGACACTATCGCTCGCAGCTCAGACTATCTGACTCTGATCACTGGTACCTCACAGATGACAATGTCACGGCTCAGCTGCAACAAATCCAATCACTGCATAGATGCAACCAACCTTTATGCAGTTTGGATCAAGAAAGCCCCCGCGCAATCGAGCCCATCCACTGCTGACCCATGACTCTGGACCAAATTAGCCAAGCGGAACTGGGTCTCTTCAACACCTTCATGCCATCGGGCACCAAGGCTCAGGGTATGGGCAACATGGATGTGACTGATGAGACGGAGCGTGAGTCTAAATCCGCCAGAACCGAGAACCAGGGCAAGGGCAACCAAGGCGGCGGACGTGAGCCGGGGCGTGGTAAAAGGGGATAGCAGGCCTCTTCGTGGGGATCTGGCTGGGGCACTGCCCCAAAGCACAATCAATGGTCCGTCGATGACTGTAACGACATTGAGTCGCTGAAGGCGTACATTGCCCAGCTTCAGCGCCTGATTCTTCGGCATGAAGATGCCATTAACCTCCTCCGCATCGAAACCAGCTACGTAGCTCACTTCCGCATCTCCACTCCGGAAGCCATTGTGACGGGCATCTACAAAACGGCTGCTGGATGGAAACAGGCTAAAGAAAGCCAACCGGAGTCCCTCGACAAACCGCTGCGGGCCACNGAAACCAGCTACGTGGCTCACTTCCGCATCTCCACTCCGGAAGCCATTGTGACGGGCATCTACAAAACGGCTGCTGGATGGAAACAGGCTAAAGAAAGCCAACCGGAGTCCCTCGACAAGCCGCTGCGGGCCACCCTCATCACATGTGTCTTCTTGGAGCTTCACACGAGGGTAGCCAATTTGAAGCAGGATCAAGTGGACAAGCTCAAGGCGTTGAAGTGGTTCGATGATGCCACGACCACGTGGTCCTATCTTCGCTGGAATGCAGAAAGCAAGCAACTCATGAAGGACGAGGACAGACCTGGCATGAAAACCGAGGATGTCCTAAATACTCTGAATGATATCTTGCGCGCTGCACCCAAGCAGCATGCGGTCGCCCGGTTTCATCCTACACGGCCACTGGCTCAAGAAATGAGCGGCGAAACCCTCACCTTTCTCATGCAGTTCGGCACGCACAATGATCACGCGGAGAAGCTGCGCGCATGCATGGACAAGCTGAGTGGACTTTCGGTCACTCAGCTCATTGGAATGGGTGTTAAGCCTGATCGCTTGAGGCGCTCCACTCTGGCTAATCAGATTGCAGCCTCCTTCTTGGGCTAGAACCTCCCGATCCAGCTTGGGCTCTGAGTGTGTGGATTTAATTCACACACCAATTTTGTATATGCTTGCAGGCATGCTTGGCTCCTAGGGGCGATGCCGAGAAACAGGAAGCACTGATCAGGGTGTGTATGGTTTATGCACAACTTTCTACAAGAAAAGCAAGCCGGACAATAGCGCCGACAAGTTCCCGACGCGGCTTTGAGCTCCGCGGACGTCCGTTATATGGCAGAACTCAAGCAAGAAGTACAGTGCGTCAGACATGTGCGGGAGTGCGAGATGTACACAGGTGCTTGATTCCACTTTCCACTTTCTTCATTCTATGCCCTGTGTCCTGTGCCATCACCCAGGCCACCGAATATCTTCTACAACTACCTGTGACAGCCCAGGGAGCATGGCCCTCGTACACATCCGGACAGCTGTGATGGTCACGCTGTCTAATACAGGACGGCGCAGCACCGCTGAGATGGCAGTGGCAGCGCTTCTTCTGTGGTGTGGTACCCATGTCCATGTCCATGTCCATCTTTTATTACTCTACGCTCTGCCTGTTTGCACTCCTGCTCCTCTGCTGCTTCTTTGACTCTGAAGGCTCAGAGAACTTGTAGCCTGCGGCCATTCAAGGAGCTCAGTGTTTGGGCTTACACGTCTGGTGATGCGCACTGCTCAGGATTTTCAGCGGAGCTATGGCGTGCATCCTTTTGACCTGACGCCAGCTAGGTTTCTGGAATACACGGGCGTTGATCAGGAAGTTGCTCGACGCATTGGCCTGTTTCCTGAAGAAACCTGTTCCCCTGCTGCAAGCATCTCACAGATTGAAGCGGTGCCGGAACCATGTGCAATTCGTAACTTCTGCACGGGACAATATCGTATTGATACATTTTGTCTCCCTCCGGCATCTCCACTTGGCTCTCTTGAGCAGAAGGCTGCTAATGCATTGGATCAGGGTTTTGTTACCTGGGGTCAATTGCAGCAGTGGTTCGATGAGTTACCAGAGTATGCCTCGAGGGGAGGCTACCACCGGCACAGATGCTGAACTTCAGAAGCCTAAAACATTCGTGACCCGTGCGTATGCGAGGTCCTCATTTCATGGTTTACGTCGTGGAACCAGGGACTTCCCATGGCTTACGTGTCTGCTGTGTGCAGTTGTGCAGTTGTGCGGCATGTCGCACCAGGACATAGATTCACCTCTATCACGCTGGCGCGCAATGTCATGACAAAGGCGCATAAGGACTCTCACAATGAGGAAGGCTCCTGGAATCTGCTGCTACCGTGTTCTTATTACTTACATGGTGATTTGTGGCTGGAAAGCGATAATGGTACAGTCCCCTTGACCATGGATGGGACACGAGGAGTACTTCGAAGCACGCAAAAGCCGTGTTTCTTCAGGCCCCGAGCTCTACATGCCACCATGCCATGGCATGGTCAGCGGCTGGTACTTGTGGCCTTCCATACAAGGAATGCTGATCGCACACCCTGTGCAGACATGAGCGTTCTCTTGTCGTTGGGTTTCTATCCCATGGAGTACGCTTACCATGCACANCACCCTGTGCAGACATGAGCGTTCTCTTGTCGTTGGGTTTCTATCCCATGGAGTACGCTTACCATGCACACATGCAACCACACATGTCGATGGATTGCGATAGCAGCTGACCTTCAGTACGTGTGTCGACTCTTTGCTGACCAGCGATGCAACAAGACTCACGATGCTTTGCGCATTCTGTGCTGAGCATTGAATCGGCTCCCCGCTGCACCGTGCACCGTGACTCCCTTGGATGCTGAGGTCATGTGATTTCCAGCATGCTGATACCGGAACGATATTTCACCACGATCTGTACAGTTCTTATACATGTTAATGACTGGCCGCTTGGAACTTCGGTTCGGGCCTCTTACTTAAGGCATGCTTGGCCCTCAGGGGCGATGCCTTTCTCGGGCCGTAAAACACGGTGCTGCTGTGCAGCCGGGCTTAGCCTGCCGGACGCCAGGTGGACATTCCATCGCGAAGGAGAGAGAGAGAGAGTAGTCGTCGTCGTCGTCGTAGTCGTAGTGGTCGTAGTAGTCGCAGTAGTCGTCGAAGTAGTCTCATACTTTGGTCCATCCACATACTTGGCGGATTGGACATGCAATACCGAAGATTTAGCCCTGAAGCAAGGTGATTGATCTATACTGAACTTAGACCCCTAGCAAAAATTAGAATTTTAGCTGTTTCTTAGGGATTAAAGGAACCAAAGATTAAAAATTATTTCTAAGTACCCCTAAGTGATGACGAGTTCGGAAATTGGTGCAAAAAGGGCGCAGCTGTTGAAGATCGACTCGCAGAACCTCCGCTTGTCTTGCCAAGCTTGCGTTGCACCCGCAATTTTGGCTAGGGTTTAGGGTTTATTGGAGGCCTCAAAAGGTGGGATGAAGGTAGGTAAGGATCCCTTATATAAGGACTCTTATTTTGGGATTACCCCACCTACCTTCATCCCACCTTTTGAGGCCCCTGAGTTTAGGGCCAGAGAGCCCAAACTGAGACAAATGGTACGGATGCGGCCCAATGAAAATCAGCGTGTGCCCTGAATAGGGTGACCTGACACAGCCTCAGTCAACCTTGGGCGGGATCCGCTGTCGAGTACTTGGCTCAGAGCAAGAACAAAGAAGCTCGGCGAGACCATGGCGCAGTCTATAAGGAATGTGCGAAGGAGCTTTGGAGCACGTTCGACACACCGTGGCGATACAGAAAAGCCCTTCACATTCAGGGACGGTGGGCCAAAGACATTCACGGCTTCTAATCAAGATGCAGTACCGGGCGAAACACGAATCAGGCACCACAAGAAGCCAGGACACACACCATCATCAGCCTCGTCAAGGCCTTGAACATGCTCATAGCCATTGACACCATTATGATCGAAATCGTTATCGTCGACAACATCATCTTGACCACGTTCATCTCTCGAATCACCTCGATAAGCAGCATCTTACATCATGATCGCCATTTTCACATGCTCTTGTGACTCTTGTTGCTGACAAACACGGCCCATGGTTATCGCAAGCTGAAGGCTCGTCTGCCCCGGCAGCAGGAGCCCTCCAAGGTGGGTTTTAACTTTTGGCATCCTCCGGTAATTTGGAGATTGCTAGAAGGCTGAAGTACAGCCGCAGCCGTCTGCATGCAGAGCCCTGAACCTTAGGCACTGAACCTGAAGCTTCATCTCGAAGCCCTTGAATGCTCCCAGTCGCGAATAGCCATGGCTGGTGCACTTCTTCTCCCACGTGGAGTCGCATGGGCAGCCTCGTGATAAGAATCACTCCGGCTTAAGGGGCTCTTAAGGGTTTGAGGTATAGGTTACCATGCTTTGTTATGCTGTGTTATCATACTATAATACTATACCATATGTTACATTATGTTATTGTAAGTTATAATCATATAATACTTCAGATGCAGGAGCCTTTCGAGCGCGCCGGGTCTAGAGGCCAGGGCTTAAGGCCTTCCTTGCACCGGTCATGGCTACTCCTGCCAGTGCTGCTGATTCTGATGCTCCTGCCCCCCGGGGTGTCTTCCATCTGAGCCTGCTCCTACTGAAGATGCTGCTGATGAGGCGAAGATGACGATGGTGATGAAGATGGCAATGACCATGATGACGACGACGATGGACACAGTGAGGATCGACCATGCCGGTAAACATCGATCTGGCGGTGGGGGAGCGACGTTGATGGCTGCGGTTGCAAGGAGGGTCGTGACCAGAGTGGAGAACACCTCGCCCTGGACCCTCAAAGGCGAACACCCCTCAACAGGCCGTCGCATAGCACAGGCCCTGAGCAGACACGGCATGAAACCCACAAAGCGGGTGACCCTCGGAGATGTTCGCGCAGACTTCCGTCCAGCTCGAGTAGTAGTCGATGGTGCCGTTGGCCTCGGGGGGCTCTCCCGCCGGATGCCCGGCGCTTTCGAGCTACTACAGTAACATGCACCCGGAGTGTAGGAGCATTTTTTGTGCATGGTGTGTCTTGAAGACTGCGGGCAGGTCTTCGCTTCGTCTAAACAGTATACACAGTGACCTCGATTTCGAAATCATCAACTTCGAGCCAAAAAACGTAAATCCCGAGTGACCTCACAAACGGGAGCGACGGTTTTGAAATCCAAAGCCGGAGCCAAGTCGGGGCAGGGGGCCGGCAGCAACCCTGACGGCAGTTTCTACGTATTTTCTTCGCAACACGCAGTTTTCGCTTGGGGTTTCAGCACAACGACGTGCAAAAAGCAAGGCCCTCTTGCCTGCATTCTGCCTTATCCTTATAAAAGCAGTGTTTTCGCTGCCACGGCATTTCGAGACTTCTTTTAGGTGGCAATGTTGTTCAAAAATGTGTCGTCGCGCGGGTTTCTGGTCACGACGTGTGATGTTCCTCTTGTTTTGACGAACAGCAGCCAAAACGGAACATGCACACTTTTTTCTGTTTTTGCACGTACAAAAAGACTTGAGCATGGATGCGGTGGGCCGTGTAAAGCTGGTGCATTCACCAGAGCATCCATGCCGGAACCATGATAGACGGTAGAGTCCGTGTCCATTTTTTGAGACGCCCTTCTCTCTGAGGCGGACTTGTTTTGTGTGCGCAAGGCCACACCGAGTACTCGTGCATTGCAGTATGTATGCAGGGCACTCAAAGGTTTCCAACCATGGTGTCGTGCAGACATTGCACAGTAGGGGTCTGGTTGACTGCAATGCATGGCCTGAACCCCCAACCCGCATGCACCGGAGCATCCACGGAAGCTTTCAGGGTTCGTGCATCGATGTGCTGATGAATGCACGCACGGGTAACACGGATGTTATCAGGGTTCGGCAAGGATGCGCTGGTGAATGGAAATGGTGCCAAAACCCAAGCAAGAGTCACTTCTGGTGTGGAAAATGATGCCAAAACCCAAGCGAACAACATGTGCACGCCGTTACCGCGCATGATTCGTGGTGCGATCTGTTTAGAGCCACATAAAATAACATTTTTCACGCGAACAAACGCTTTCGCGAAAGGACGAAAAGCGACATGATCAAACTTCGACCGTCATGACTGTGCAGTGGCACGAAAGGGTCCGGGACTTCGGGTGTACACGAAAGCCCACACCCTTTGCGGCTTATGCAATCGACTCCTTGTGTTCAAAATGACCCCTTTTTTGGGTGGAAAAGAATATTGGAGATTTGCAGAGGCTGTCGTGGCAGAATAGAGTGGAAGCATGGATTTCCACAAAATATGCAGGAAATGAAGGCTCTCCAACTCAGGTATAAAGAAGACAGAGGTTTTGGAGAATACCGAGGAAGTAAGGGTTCCCTATGAAATATCAAGGAAGTAATAGGTATCACATCTTATAAACAAAACAAAGACTTCGCATCAAAATGTGGAGGAGATAGAGGTTTCCCTATTGACAAGGGGGGCTGGCGCGGGTGGGGATAGAGAAAATATTGCTTAGCGTTGGTGGCGACGAAAAGGTCTCCGCACAGTAAGCAAGGTACTTCAGATGCTCTCGACGCAGTGCCATCACAGGTCGCGGTCTGAACAGAACAAAATGCATTGCCATTCGAAGCAGGGCTTCAGGCAAACTGAAGAGACTCAAGCAAGGCCTCTTGCTGGTGGGGATTTTGGGTGCAGGGTTTTAGGGATTTGGGGTTGAGGGTCTTTAGGCGATGTGGCCTGGTTTCCTTTGCGGGCTTAGGGTCTTAGGGCTTTTAGCGCTTGGGCTTTTGGGGTTTAGTGCGTAAAGTTTAAGAGACACGAGGTGAGAAGGATTTTGGGAAGCGGCAGGGTGCAGGCAACCACCTGGGGTGCATCCAAACCCTAAACGAAAACCAATGAATCCAGAAGCTAAAAAAAATTGAATCCTGATTTAATGGTTGCGTTTGGGTTGGGTCTTGACCTACCTCGACCTACCTTGGCCCCTCCAACGACACAATTAAATCGTGATTTGATTGTGTTTCTTTGAATGCGACCGATAGACAATTAAATCGTGATTTAATTGTGTTTCATTGCATGGCATTAAATCGTGATTTAATTGTGTTTATGTTCCTTTTACTGTCTATNTTAAATCGTGATTTAATTGTGTTTCATTGCATGGCATTAAATCGTGATTTAATTGTGTTTATGTTCCTTTTACTGTCTATTACTATTACCATTACTATGATTATTACCACTACTATTACTATTACGATTACCAGTACTACTACTATTACTATTACCATTACTATTACGATTACCAGTGCTACTACTATTACTATTACCATTACTATTACGATTACCAGTACTACTACTATTACTATTACCATTACTATTACGATTACCAGTACTACTACTGTTACTATTACCATTACTATTACGATTACCAGTACTACTACTGTTACTATTACCATTACTACTACGATTACCAGTACTATTACTATTACCATTACTATTACGATTACCAGTACTACTACTATTACTATTTCCATTACTATTACTATTTCCATTACTAGTACTATTACTATTACTATTACTATTACTATTCTATTACTATTACTATTACTATTACTATTACTTTTTCTATTACTATTACTATTACTATTACTATTACTACTACCAGTACTATTACAATTACTATTACTATTACCATTGCCATTACTATTGTGTTTCTTTGCATGGGGCCTTCATTTTTCCTTTCCGATTGACTGATAGCAGGCAGTTCGGACACTTTTAAACGGTCGCCCAGGGACGCGTCCCGNACTATTACCATTGCCATTACTATTGTGTTTCTTTGCATGGGGCCTTCATTTTTCCTTTCCGATTGACTGATAGCAGGCAGTTCGGACACTTTTAAACGGTCGCCCAGGGACGCGTCCCGCAGTAGATGCATCATGATGCTTTTAATGTTGGCAACGGCTATAATCAAAGTCGCGAACACACTCTTTCTCTACCTAGCTCCGTTTTGCCTGCACAAAACCCTAAAGGCCTTGAACCCTAAACCCTAAAACCTAGACCACAAGTGCTGTGCCGGTAGGATGTAGGCATTAAATCTTGATTTAATTCTGCTGCGGGTTGGGGTCGTATAGGAGAAACAATTAAATCCTAATTTAATTGTGTTCCTTGAGCAGCTTGTTGGGATGGCATGGTGCGTCGCGCGACGTTGACAGGCCAATTAAACCAAGAGTAAATTGTGCTGGACCTGAGGAGGTCGAGACGGCCCGATGCCGGGCAATAAACTTCAGAGTTAATTTTCCTTAACTCTTGGATTCACTGCCTTCCTAAACGAAAACCAATGAATCCAGAAGTTAACCAACCCTAAACCCCCGAAAGCTCAAGGCACTAAACCCTAAACGTAATCTAAAGCCTCAGACATCGCGCCCAGTGGCATCGTATGGCGCCACCCAGCACGTCATCCTTAAAGCAGGCGGCATTCGGGCTTCGTAGTATGATGTGCCCAGCTCCCATAAGGCTATACGGCGACTGCTCAGGGCTTTTGCTTCGGTCTGGTCTTTGGGGGGTGCCCAAAGCCCTAGGCCCTAGGCATTCTTCTCGACACCCTTTCGTCCCAACTCCTGCCCTCAACAAACCGCCTGCATCTTTTAGCCCGTGCGGCTCATTGGCAGTGCAGTACCTCAGACTTCAAGGTCCAGACACATGCGGAACCGCAGCGGGGCGGGGGGAGGTGAGGGGGGCGGGTCGGGAAGCAGACGTTGTGTTCTAGGGAAGTGACGCAGGAAGGAAGGAAGGAAGGAAAGAGAGACAGACAGACAGACAGACAAGCAGGCAGGCCGACAGATGGACAGAGAGACGGACGGATGGACGGACGGACGGACAGACGGACATTTAAAGGCCGAGGGAGGGACAGAGAGAGAGAGAGAGAAGTAAAGCATGCCAAGAGTGTCCAAACTGCCACATGACTTTACCAGATCGCGAAGTCCTGGAGCCCCAACATCGCTGATTCTTAATCCCTGAAGCCTAACAAAACTCGAAACCCACTGCAAGCCCGAGAACTCCCGAGAACTCCCGCAAAAAGGAAGAAGCCATGCCAGGCAAACTTATGGAGACAGTTCCAAGCAGACCTAACCCAAATTTAGCCACAGATGACCTAGAGGTAAAGAAGCACTGGCGTTCCCGTCTAAAGCAAGCTGCACCGGGCAGGAGCCATACGCCTTCGTCTGGCACCAGTGGCCCCAGTTGTCGTGGCCTTCGTATGGGCGCTTTTTAGGGTCATCGGGCCCCAGGACTCCGAAATGAAACTTGGAAACCGGAGACCACTTTGAAATCATGAGACCATAGGGGCGCTCCTGTAGATTTCCTAGATTTCCTGCTTTTCTAAACCTTGGCTCCTTTAAGGCTTCCCTCTCCCTTTAACAGGGTCTGTGAGGCTTACTTTCGAGGCTTAGGCCTGAATGATCAGAAGACTACTACTCACATAAGAGGGTTTCTTATGGTATATTCTAGCACAACCCTAAACCCTAAACCCTAAACACCCTAAGTCTGTCTTAATCAGGAAAAAACTTTTTTGAGGCCGCTCTAGCCCTGCTTGGCTTCGGGAGCCAGCGGCTGAAGCTGAGAACGCCCCCCAACTCTAGGAGCCTTGATAACTATAGCATATATCATGTAGTCTACGAGTCTATTTCATATTGTATATGGTATATATATATATATATATATATGTTAATAATATAAACATATATGACATATATACTAGATACTGGATATACTATATACCATACATACTAGGCAATATATTAGGTCCAGTGCCATTGGATCACAAGGGAATACCAGAACTTATTCCGACCGCTTTGTTTTGTTTGCAGCCACCAAATTCCGACTCTTGACAGCCCAACTGGCTCTCGGGCTTTCAAGAGTCTTACTACCCCAATAAGCCACAGAAATAAAAGTTTAAACTTTCCGATTCCTACTAAACTATAAGAACCCCAAAAGTTTAAAGGTTAGGTATTGGGGATCTAAGGAGTTGTGGGCCTTGAAGGCTGCAGACTTAGGCTTTCAACAGCGGCCTTGAGGGCTTGGGGCTTCGGGCCTAGCCAACCCCAGCCACCCAAAGCTGGACGTTTTGAGTTCAAAAGCGGGGGGGTGGACGACATGTTGCCAAGCTTAGCGGAGGTTTTTGAAAAGGGGCTCCACTAGGCCCGTAACCCTAAACCCTAGATGTTGCTTGGGAAACTCCCCACCAAGGTTCAAAGAGGTCAGGTCTCCTTCACTTGAGGTTTGGAAGTTTAAGCTTTTTCAGGCTTCAGCCCTCAACCCTAAACCCCTAAACGCCTACACCCCTACACCCCGAACCCTGAACCCTGCAGGCCCTGAAGGAAGCTTGAAAACCCAAAGCCCAAGGCAGAGGGCCTCACAAAGCAAAGTAAGGACCCGGCACTTCTCCTCGTAAGTCTCGTGGCAGGGACAAGTCCTGAATTAGAGATTTGCTTTGGGTTTAGGGATTTGGGTTTAGGGTTTAGCGCTTTAGACTCATGGTCTTTAACTAGGGATTGCTAGGGTTTGGGGTTTGGATAACAATAAACCCAATAATGAGATCCCTTGCCCTCATAACCAACACCACCACCACCACCATCATCATCATCATCATCATCAAAGCTGTGTGCGTGTTGAACTGCGATTCGGGGTGCCTGGCTAGCTCCAGGTTTGGAAGTTATGTTTGAAGTTGCAGCTGAAGGCTTCCAGCTTCTAGCGAAACTCGTTCATTGACGGGCATCTTCTGAGTATGTGCGCGACAGATACGGGGTTTAAGGATTTGGGAAACATAGGAGCGCATGCACGCTCAGCGAATTAGTCGACAACACACACGACGCTTCGCTGTCCAGAACAAGGGTGCTCGAACGACAACATAGCGCTGCGAGGAAAAGCAACAAACAGATCGTGCGATAATGTAATACCGATGTGATCGCGCTAAATTTACTACATGAGTACATGCCTTCGCAAGCATCAGACAAGGCATTTTCAAGTTGCGGGCGTTGCGACATGCTGCTATCGGACTTCCAGGTTTGAGGCTCCTTGTTACTCACGATCACCAACGTGCAAAGCGCATACCTAGTCTGCGTGTAACTTCAAACTTAGGTCCACATTGAAGTCATGTTAGAACTTGGCTGTACATCTCATCCATATATAAGGCTTACGCACAGCCCTTCACGTGGGAAGCTCCTTATTGGTCTTGCCAATCAGCCTACTCCGTCGTACCAGCTACCTCACAGGGGAGGGTCCCAAGTCCCAACTACAACATCCCAGAACACATCCACCCCTAATCAAAATGATGAACTTCACCCAAACTCCCCCCTTATTGCCCCTCCCGCAGAACAGCGAACTACGCCTCGGACCTGAATTACAGGCCAAACGCAAGACAAAACCAGAACCCTGAACATTAAACTCGAAACCCCGTGCTGCGCTGACGAGCTCCGAGAACCTAAAGCCGAAACCCGAGACACTCCGAGCCCCGCACTCGTTGATGGGGTGGCATGTCTGGTTCTGGGACATACTCCAGTCCGGAATGCCTGAAAGGCAGGTGAGATGAGGGCCTGGACAATTAGCACAGGCTCCAGTGGCTATAGAGGGATACCATGCCCTTATAGTACGTACGGCCACAATTCCGTATCTACATCAAGAAGGGTTGGAAGTTGAGCGTGCGAGTGTAGGATAGCTGTCTAAGCTGTGAGGCTGCAGCTTCAACATCGGGGTATGTTCCGGAGATGGACTCAGCGCGGCACCATCCGATCCATAGGGCGTCAACCAGCACTCCTTCGTGAGCTGCGGGGCTAAGAGCTCAAGGCAAAATCACGCTTAGGTAGGTTTAGCGTTTAGGGCCGTTTAGGGTTTAGGATTTGGGGTTGGGAATGTTTATGAGTGCTAGGAACTTCATGGGGACACTCCGAGGATAGCCTCACCAAATGGGGGTTTGATCAAAATTATGGGTCCCTTTTGGTCCCCTAGACTATAAGGAATATACAATAATACAGACCCCAAAAGGGCCCATAATTTTGATCAACCCCCAAATGTTGGAGGCTAGGAGTAAGGATAGCGCTTCGGGAGAAGCCTCCGGAAAGAACTATCCCCGCAGCTGGCATCAACAAAGGCGCTGAAAAGAAACCATAAGACGCCCTAGGCCGAGAACCCAACACCTGCATCCTAAACCAGTGCTTTAACCGGCTTCGTGTCTTTGATTCAATCCCCTGCAAGGAGCTGAACAATTGGGAGAGCGCATGGTCTGTGGGCTTCGGGGCTTTGTCGGGTTTGTGGTTCACATGCTGGTCTAAGACTTTGGGCCGTAGGGTTGCGGGGCCTTCGGGTTTTGCTTCCTGTGGTGGCCCGAGGCTGCAAGTATCTTCTTCTCTCAGGCAACATGCTCCAATCTACAATATAGTAACATTTTTCATATGATATGAAATACTCTAATACATCGTATCTACTGTATAATATAGGCACCTGCTCGTTGTCGCCGCACACGATGGGGCAAGGCCATTGCTTCGACTGGCACCAGCTGTAGCCTGGCAATTGGAGTTTTATCGGGAAGAGCGTCTTCGGACGGGGGCGGGGGGGGATAGATGCAATTACGACTAGTGGATACGACCTCCGCATTATGAATTCTGGGCGCGGCTTTGGGGGAGCAGGGCATCCTGCTGCCAGGGCGCTGCTTCGCTGCCCAACCCTGACAGACGCATACGCAGTAGATGAGGAGTATCCCATTATAGATGCATGCCGAATATGATGAATAACGAAGGGCTATTAATCCAAGCGAAACAGGAACCGTTGAAGGCCTTCACAATTTCCCAAAGCCCCAGGAGGAGGTAACGGCGCAGGCTGAGTGCGGAGTCAGGATTGGAGGGCATAACTTTGCAAATGAAAAAAAGGGCCTATAATATGGGGACTGCTGGGGGGACAGTGCCGTGCCACTAGCGAATTCAAAACCGTATGCCAGTCACATGCCACTTCAAGGTTTAAGGTTTCCGAGTTCAGGGGTTCAAACCTTCTCCGATCCGTGCAGCTTGAGATTACGGTCTTGGCGGCAGTCCTCGTTACAAGTAGCTGCTGCCCGGAGAACCCGCCAAAAACCCCACGAACCGTGGCGGGGACGACCCCATCGGTCGGTGCACTTGTTCTCGAACCTTGGAATTCGAGTCACGGCTTGCCGCTGCTGACACATGACCTTTCATACACTCAGACCGGGGGCACAACGGGACTCAAAACACAACACGCTCACTCGCAGTAAGGGTTGCAAGCTTCTTCCAGCAACGCCTGCAAGTAGGCTCCTGGAAACCGAAAACGTGACTGCTGCTCCTGAGCGCGTGGCTGAGCATTGCAGGGGCATCCCGTGGCAGACGGAGCACAGAACTCCTGGTAGTCCTCGTAGTGCGGGCTTTGGGTTGGCTGAAGGAGCGAGGCTTTAGGGTTTACGCGGTAGGTTTAGGATTCTGGATTTAGGGTTTAAAGTTTGGGGTTCAAGTGCAAGGCCGCCTGTGACACCCTGGCAGTCTAAATCACTAAACCCTGAAGCCCTAAAACCCTAAAACCCGCCGCTCGTGAACCCTCGAACTCTGAAGCTGAAACAACCCTCAAACCCAAATGTCCTGTGCTCTGTGCTGAGAGCTCAACTTATAGGGTTTAGAATTAGTGGTGGAGTTTAGAGACTGGGGCTTAGGGCTGGAAAGACAGAAGAAGTCCGAAGTCGGGTTCCTGCCTATACCCGAAGCGCCAAACCTTGCACCCTTTTCAAAGCTTGGAACACAAAACCCTCAAAACCCTTGAGCCCCAGAACTCTAAAAGACCCTATAGAGACCCAAACCCTAGAGCTCCAGAACTCTAAAAAAAAACCTAAGACCCTCAAAACCCTTGAGCCCCAGAACTCTACAAAACCCAAAAAAGAGACCCCTGGAGCCGCAGACCACGAAACCTTGCGCTACAAGCCCCACGCTCAAGAGACCTCCAGCCTCCCAAACCTTACCTTTGGTTAGTAGGGAATGGAGGAATGGGGATACAATTATAACTACTATGACTACTATAACTATTATAACTACTATAACTAGCCTCCCAAACCTGACACTCCAGTTTCAGATTCCAGGGTTTGCAGTGTTTTACAAAACAGTGTTTTATAAAACACCAAACCTGACACTTGAGTTTCCCTACCTTTGGTTAGTAGGGAATGGAGGAATGGTAGCAATAGTAGTTATAATTGTACCCCATTCCTCCATTCCCTACTAACCAAAGGTAAATTTCAGGTTCCAGGGTTTAGGGTCTCTCGTTTAGGGCTTTCCGGCTGTGAGGGTTCAGGAGTTTCTAGCGCTTCAGGGCTTTAGGGCTTTTAGGTTTTGGGGCTGAGGGTGCAGGACTTTTGTCGTTCAGGATTGGCGAGCTCAGGTTTTAAAGGTTCAGGGCGAGGAGGCCAAGGCCCCGGCGGAATAGTTCTGATAGCCGAACCTTGATTTGAACACCACTGGCTTTAGGGGCTTAAAGGTTTATGGTTAGGTTAAGGGGATTTGGGGCGTATAGTGACCCCTAAACCCTAAACCCTAGTAACTAGGGGTTGGGGATTACGCTGAAACATATTCGAATACTTACAAGGGCCACACAGGTCTCTGGGGAATGGGAGTTTGGGGTCTCGGGCGCCTTCGCCTCCTATCCGATCCAAATCCCCAAACACCTACACCCTACATAAGCCCGTGCTAGTACAGCTTAAACCCTAAATCCCTTAAACCAAAACCCCAAAACCCAAAACCCTAAACCCCTAAACCTTAAACCCTAAATCCCCAAACCCTAGACATGTGTGGTGTCGGTGTGCCGGGGCTTTGGAGTTGGGGCCTAAACCCCCGTACTTTTGCCATGGTCCGTAGTTGAGGAGATGTTTGTGTAATAGGGGGAATAGAGGTAGCTCAAGGTAGAAGAAGCTCTGAGGTACAGCATCGAATACTCATACTATAGTCGCCCTAAACCCTGAACCCTAAACTCTAAACCCTAAACCCTAAACATTCTTGGTAATTCTCAAGCCCGTAGAGGATGGGTCTCTGCGGGCTGATGGTTTGAGGTGTCTTACGGAGGGTGTAAGAGCTTCGGGTTTGGGGCTTCGGGGCTTGGGGCTTTCTTCGGGGTTGCGGGGGGTTAGGCATTTGGGAGTTCCGGGCTTAGGGTTTGTTGGGATGAAGGGGTTCGGGGTTTTCGGGGCTTCGGGATTTCGGATTCAAAGGCGGAAGGCTGAGGAAGTGTAGTCACGTTTGGGGCCAGGTCTGCAGCTCGAAGTTAAAACAAGGCTCAAAAAAATTGAAGACTCTGAAAACAGGCACGAACGTCAAAACCGAAACCTTGTTTCTGCAAGTATTGATAGTAACCCTTCTGACAACCCTGAAGCTAACCTTTTGGTACGCCTCATAGTAGCCCTCTGTAAGCCCGAGAAGCCCCGGCCTGAAACCCTAAGAAGCCTAACCCTAAACTCCAGCAAGTCTACCCGAATGTCTAAAAATCCTGACCCTAAATCCTAAAATCTCATTCCTAATCACCCCGAAGCAGTAAGCCTGAACCCTAAGCCCTAAGACCTTTAGGCCCTAAATGAAAAAGCCAGGGCACTCGTCATAGCCATAGCTGTGGCACATGGTCTCGTTGCCTGCGCCGTCATGATTAGACTAATTAGGCTGACTACAAGGTCATTATAAGTTAGCCCGAGAACCAAAACATGAAAAAGAAACTAAAACCTACAAAAAAAAAGCCTGGACACGCCAACACCACTCTCAAGACTGTAGGATCCAAGCTCGAATTCTAAGATGCCAGACTCTGAAACCTCTCAACCCGAACCCACAGCCCACCTGCGACATGAGGCTTGCACCCCGAAGCCCTCAAACCCTAAACCCTAAAACCCTTCAACCCTAAACCCTAAACCCTCAAACCCCAAACCCAACCGTGCCAGGCGGCTGGTGCAGTACAGAGGGCAGTTGCCCCAGGACTCCTCCCAGCAAAAGGCGCTGAACTCGTCCTCCGGCGAGAGCAAAAGCAGGGTGTTTGAGGGTTTTCTGGTAATCCGCGCTTCGGGGGGCCTTGGTGGGTTTTCTGCTGTGGGCTTGAGTTTTCCGAGGCTTTAGCGCTCAAGGTTCAGAGGTTTAGAGGCCTCGGACCGAGTTTAGGGTTTAGGGTTGAGAGTTTAGGGCTAAGTGCCTTTGGGATTACTCCCTGTTGCTTAGTAGGGAATGGGGGAGTAGTGGATCCAAAATGGTAGTCCCCCTATATAATCCCCCATAATAGTCCCCATAACCCATTCCCCCATTCCCTACTAAGAACCAGACAGAAGTGTTTGGGATTAGGGCTTTGGGCTTTCGGCTGTAGCTTCGTGCGTTGGATGTGGAGGGTTTTGTGGTTCAGTGCCGGATGGGTTGGGTTTTTCAGATATGGCATGTAAGCCACAGACACGGGGGGTTGTGGTTCGGGTCAGCTGCAGGCTTGAGGCCCCGAATCTGTGCAGCGAAAGCAGCTGTATCCTTGAAAGAAGGGAACTTTTTTCGAAAAGAACACCGGAAATAAAAACAAAGCTATGAATCAAGCCAGCTCACAAAAGCAGTACGATTCCGAAGCCGAATTACAAGATTCAGTTTCAAGAGCAGGCTTGCGCAAGCTTCATGAAGTTGCACATAGGTCAACGTGGTTTCTTTGCATGGGCCTGTATGACGAGACCGGGGTTCGAGCGCATTACCAGTGCTCGCGCCTGTGCTGCCCAAACCCTCCAACACTTCTGCCTCTTCATATGGGAGTTTCCGAAAATAGGGGACCCTAGTATAGAACCCTAAATAGTAGGATCCTTATTATAAGGACCCCCAAGTAACGTACCCCTAATTTTCGGAAACTCCCATATGTCCTTCTGAATTACAACTTGGCACAGGTGACATAGACTCTCACGCCGAGGCCCTAAAGTCCTAAAGCCCACCCTCAAACCCCAAACCCTTGAGGGCACAGAAAGTCATGTGGGAGCTTCCGTTAATTCGGGGTACCTTTTTGAGGGTCCTTATAATAGGGATCCTACTATCTAGGGAATCTAGGGTACTATATTAAGGTCCCCTATTTTCGGAAACTCCCATGTCGAGAAGCCCAAAGACCTCAACGAGCCGAGGTCGAGGGGCCGCAGAGTCGGCTTCCTAAAAAACCGGGGAGCGCCCGAAGATAAGAGCTTCAAAAACTAAGGCGACCTCTCCTGTAGGGGCTTTATTTTTTAGAATAGGGCTTGGGGGGGGGTCTATTATAGTAAGGAACCCCCAAAACCCTAATGGCTACAAATTTTGACCTAAACTCCCTAGATCTCGAAGTACCAAGCAATCCTCGCACTTCTTCTGCCCGAAGCCACAGTCGATGTCGAAAGGGTCGTAGCCTGGAGAAGTGAACTCAAGTCCAAGCTTCGAAGGTCGGGGTCTTCCGGTTCGAGGTTTACCCTAAACCCTAAACCCCTAACCCCTAAACTCTAAACCCTAAACCCTCGGTGTTTCAGGGTTGGCGGTGCAAGGCATACTGCATAGGAAAGCAAGCCCAAAACTCAACCAAAATTATGAAGGGAGGAGGGGGCTCAAGGTTTGAGAGCTGGGGTAGCAACAACCCCGAAACTCGGAGCCCGAAACCTTCATCCCCTGAAAACCCGAACTCCTACACCGCCCTGAACCGTAGTCTGCAAGCCTTACGAAAAATGCCAGAACCAGGCCTCAGACCCCAAATCCCGAACGCAAAGAGCCTGAAATCCTAAAATCAGAACACCAACACCCAAACTCGACGCCAAGCAGCTACATGTCAAACCTCAGACCAACTTATCAACCCTCAGCCCTGAGTTTGCACGCCCTAAACTAATCCAAACGCCCGAAGCAATAAACAAGGTGCTCTATGGCCACTGCTACTGCTGCCGCTCCTGCTCCTGCTCCTGCTCATGCTGCTACTCTGCTATATTGCACAACCGCACTACACTACTGCCACGGCTTCGTCTGCTGCCACTGCTACTGCCACTACTGCTCGCATCATTTGTTGCTATTACCTACCTTTGGTTAGTAGGGAATGGAAGAATGGTAGTAATAGTAACTTAAAATTGTACCCCATTCCTCCATTCCCTACTAACCAGAGGTAAGATTATAGTCTATAGTAATAGCACTGTACCGCCGAGACACAGCCCTCCGTCACTGGTACGCAGAATTTCGAGCCCCAGCCTGAAGCAAAGCTCGGCAGATCGGAGGCTCAGCATTTCAGCGTCGAGAGCGTCAGGCTTTGCCTTAACCCTGAATAACCTACCTGTTTAGGGTTCCCCAATATGATTTCTTTATATATAAGTCCTTAAAAAGGTAGGTTCTTTGGGGTTAAGGTCAGGCTTGGGGCTGTGGATCAGAGCTCTACTCGGAGGCAACATCAGAAACTCTCGACTTCCTGAAGGCCAACCAGGATGGCCCAAAGGCCCAGCTCCACTACCTCGACCCGAAGCTGAAAACCCCTTGATCGCAAGCCGAAGTACGTCAACCCACACCTTTCCTTACCTTTGGTTAGTAGGGAATGGAGGAATGGGGTACAACTATAACTACCATTTTTACTACCATTCTTCCATTCCCTACTAACCAAAGGTAGGCTTTCTGGGAATGCTTGTACCTAAACTGACCCAAACTGTCCCTTCTCCGCGCGGCATCAGGATGAGGGGTTCGGATTTAGTGTTTTGGCTTTGGGATTAAGGGGTAAAAGGTTCAAGAGTATCGAGATTTGGAGTTGCACGCGTTTTTGTTCGAGTTCCAGTACGCTTCAACAACTTCGGACCCCGAAAACCCCAGAGAAGAGAAAAGTCCTTTGCCCCTGTTTGCTCTAGGAATACCTTGAACCCCAAATACCCCTAAACCCTAAACCCAAAGCCCCTAAACCCTAAACCTAAAGCCCCTAATCCCTAACCCAAAACCCCCTGAGGGCACCGCTCTCGCAGACCGTCTCCCACTGCGGGTGGCAAGGGCAGCCTGGCAGGCTCAGAGGCTTAGGGCTTTAGGGCTCAGAGGCTTAGGGGGTTTTTGAGCTCCTTTTAGGGTCTTTTAGGGTTCAGGGTTTAAGCTTTAGGGTTCAGAGGCTTCGGGGTTTAGGGTTTCGGGTTTAGGGTTTAGGGTTTAGGGTTCAACGTTTAAGGTTTCGGGTGTAGAATTCAGAGATTGGGTGTGTAGAATTCAGGGTTTTGGGCTTCAGAGGCTCAGGCTTTTTGTTGAGCTCCCTTTAGGGTTTAGGCTGTAGGCTTCAGGGTTTAGGAGGTAGGAGGGTTCAGGGTTTAGGAGGGTTCAGCGGTTCGGGGTTCAGGGTTGAGGGCTTATAGGGACTACCAGGGACTACAGGGTTTAGGGTTTAGGGTTTAGGTTTAGGGTTTAGGGTTTAGGGTTTAGGGAGGGTACGACAAGAGAGATAGACTGGCCGGTCAGGAGCCCTGGAAGCCCTCCACTGTGAACCTTCAGCAATGTGGGACTTTCCGAAAATAGGGGACCCTAATATACGACCCTAGATAATAAGGCCCTTATTATAAGGACCCCAAAAAGGTACCCCTAATTTTCGGAAACTCCCATAAAGGGGCTTTAATAGATAGAATGATAGAATTTTGGGGTATACTATACTTTGCTCTTATTCAGGAACACCCAAAATAGTATAGGTAAGTATTAAGGCCACCTAAAACCACCCTCATCCTCAAACCGAAAGCAACGAGTTCGCGGGTTGCAGCAACCGGAGAATCAAAGCTCCGTGTTGGATGACTGTCCTTATGGTTCGGGAGCTTAGGAGGCGCAGGGCTTGAGCCTCCATTTGCGCGCTTCAGGTGGGGGAGTGGACTTGATCTTTCGGTCAAAAGAGCAACGAGTGTTTGTCTCTGACATCTTAAGATGCAACACACTTGGTGCGTACCTTACCAGGTGGTGAAACCCAGGGCACGAAGCCTTGTCACCAAGTACCCTGGCGATATAGGGGCCCTTAGCTTTAACCCACCTACCCTAAACGTGTAGGGATCAGAGTGCAGGGCGTCAGGTTTTGGGGCTTTGGGCGGTCTCTAACTCTTTCCCCTAAACTCTGAACCCTAAAAGCCGGCACTGAAAGGGTCAGGCTGACCTGTTTCGTAAGCACCATAGCCGATGCACGTCGGAGTGGAGTTGTACATGTTCCAGTCCAACGTGCCTGCGCCAAACTACTTAGTACAGGAGTCTGAGGAACTGCTCTGCTAATAATGTTTACTTGTATTCTCCATCGTGGCCCCATATAGCCATACTAAGATATACCCCAAACACTATTCCAATTCTTAAGGCCCGCATTGCTGCATGCTTGAGCCTTGTGGTTTGGGGGTCGCGCATCTACCATGACCACAAACTGAATGTACAATACAACTAAACGGAATGTACGATACAGTTATAACTGAATGGTATTTGGCAACATATGAATTAGCCTCTGGCCCGTCAGACAAGACAGAACCAGGCCACTGCCGCTCCCAAACGCTGCGGCATAAGCCCTGACATCAGCAATGGCTTCGGGCCTAGACATGTCCAAACAGAGATCCAGCTATTCTTAGGGTTCACGGATGGGTTCGGAGGTTGAGAACTTCGATCGTGTTCAATAGTTGACACTCTGTCTAATTTCGGCTTACAAGCTGGGCTCCAAGCCGTTCGAGCTGTAGGGCGTCTCGTAGCAGTACCTCCAGCTGGGAACCGATCGGGAGTTCACAGATTCGATGCTTGGCCCCCTGAACACATGCATGCGTGCGTGCGGGTGCGTGTGTGTGTGTGTGCATATATACATATATAAATATATACATATATACATCTACACACAAATACTTTTACATATAGACACATGCGTATGCATATACCTTGGAATACCAGAAAACGATAGAACAAGTAAGTAGATGGCTACGTAAGCTCGTAAGTAAGCAAGTGAGTAAGTAAGCAAGCACCTGAGCGAGTGAGTAAGAACTAAGTAGGGAAAGCAAGCAAGCAAGCAAGCAAGCCAGCAGCCAGCCAGCCAGCATATATAAAATGCTTTTATGCTTCAGCACCACTATATGCGCGAGTGCGTATGTCTACGTACCTTTCCACGTGCAGTTATGCATGTGTGTACACACACATGTGTGTGTGTGTGTGTGGGTGCGTGCGTGCGTGCGTGCGTGCGTGCGTGCGTGCGTGCGTGCGTGCGTGCGTGCGTGCGTGCGTGCGTATGCGTGTGAATATCTCTATATGTTGTGCCTAAAAGCACACACACACACACACACACATACGTATATACGTATGCATGCATGCATGCATACATACACACATACATACACAATCATGCGTATACAAGCTAGACTAGATTTAGCTATAGATTCAGATTTAGACCCAGACCCAGCGGTTGAATTAGATTTAGCTTGGGCTATATTATTTGGATAGATAGAGGTAGGCGTGAACCCATCTCTGATTTACGACCACAGCATCGGAGAGAGTCGCAATAAGCAGCTATCGAATTTCTCCGCATGCCCGAAAGTTTCCCAAAGCCATGCTAGCCGTGACTATGTATCTATACTAATCTATACCTTCTACGCCGAAGTGCAGGTCGGGGCAGTAGACGTACCCGCCGCCATATCCACCATAGCCTGACGTGCGCATCGAAGGCGTAGGCTTGAGCTTGGTCCTCTGTGACTCCTCAGAAAGACGTACGCGGAACCATGTCCCCTGAAATCATCCAGAGCGACGTCCTGTTGACCCTAAGTGCATCAACAACGAAAGGCTGCTTCCGTAGCTGTCTGCATGAAGCCTACTCCCCAATCCCAAATCCGATAGTAAAGGGGCCTTAGTAATTACCAGCGTCAGTCTTTTGCGGTCCCTTGTTATAAATGCACTACACGAGTCTAATTGGAAAGGGCCCTTTCTTATTCCTACACCCAGACCCCGTAATGCTGAGCTTAGGGAGCAGGCTAGGACTCTAGCTGCCCAACCTCGAAACACAAAACACCCCGCAGTCACACCCCAAGGAAGTCTGAATGGTCGGTCCGGCCGTCCCTGTGTGTGCCCTTGAGCAAACAGCGATGCAGTGACTATATTTGGGTCTAGCTCCGGCTGATCTTAAGAGACCTTTAATATAGGGGCCTTCTTTCTTGGAATAGGGTTTTGGGGCCCATTATACTACAGTATAGGTAGTTATGAAGGCCCATATAGTACATCCCCACAGCCTCAAGCATAGCATGTTATCCTCAATCAGAGCAAGCCCTTGATCCTCACTTGCTAACCCATCAAACCCCCCTAAACCCTAAACCCTAAACCCCAAAGCCCCGAAATGCTAACCCATCAAACTTCCCAGGCTTGCTACAAGCATCTCCATGCAGACACCCAGAAAGATCTCGAAAAAAGTGCACCGACCCCGAAGTTCGCTGCTTTGCAGTGCCGAGCCGCTGAAGATCTGCATCCGGAACTCTTCACATTAAGGTCAACCTACTTGTCGGGTATCATGGGGAACTAATACAAGGATTATATAGGGAATATACTACCCCAAAAAGGTTAAAGGTTACCTACTCTACTTCTAGGTCAATCTGTTGCGGGTTGGTTTTCCAGTTTCGGGCTGATGGCTCCTACACCTTTAGGCTTTAGGCTTTAGGCTTTAGGGTTTAGGGTTTAGGGTTTCGGGTTTCGGGTTTAGGGTTTCGGGTTTCGGGTTTAGGGTTTAGGGCTAGATTCTGCAAACACAACACCAGAAACCTGGCAACAATCGCCTCCGGGCGAGTAGGTGGTGGAGAACCCGTAGCCGCCGTAACCACCGGGGCCAGTGGGGCCTGGGTTTTCGAGTTCTGTGGAAGGATCTGCCCTTCATGGGGCTTCGTAATAGCCGGTTTAGGGTTTAGGGTTTAGGTGATTCATAAGGTATCTTTGGCCTAGGGTTTAGATAATTCATAAGGTATCTTAGGCCCGTGAAGGGCCATAGAACTCATCGCTGGCGCGAAAGGTCTTTCGGGCTGAACCCTAAACTTCCTAGACCCTCAACCCCAAGTGCATTGCGGGGAACACGAGCACTCAGGCGCTTCGGGGAAAGGGGGGTAGGGTACTTCTTGGATGCAGCGTTCCAGGCCAAAAGGCTTGGGCTGTGAGCCTCCGGTACAAGGCGCCTTTAGGGTGTATAGTGAACCCCAGAAAGTTGGAACATTAGGGGTACCTTATTTTGGAGTCCTTATAATAGGGATCCGACTATTTAGGGTACTATATTTGCGTCCCCTATTTCGGAAACTCCCATATGGACCCTCTGGGTTACTAATGTGAACCCCAGAAAGTTGGAACATGGCTTTAGGAGGATTAGTGCTAGGATCCCTTATACTTTACCTTAAGGCCATGAGGATAGTGATGTTCCAACTTTCTGGCTTCTACTATATCGCTTTTGGGTTCAGGGTTTAGAGTTTTGGGTTCGGGGTTTAGAGGTTAGGGTTTAGGGGGGTTGAGACTTTGGGCTTTGGGGGCTTAAGTATTTTTGGTTTGGGATTTAAGATTTAGGGATCAGAATGATTGGTAAATGCAGGTCTAGCATAATGTAATATGATACAGTATAATCTAATATAGTAAAGTACATCACACAATATGATATACCCCAAAACTCTGTTCTGGCTGCTAGCGCCTAGCGTTATCTCACGTAGTATGCAAACTCAGGGGACCCGAAATACCAGAAACCAAGGCATCCGAGCTGCTGCCTTCCACCAGCCCCTTGGCAAGAATCAAGATGAGGGTTTAGGGTTTCGGTGTTACGGATTCAGGTTTAGGGTTTTGGGGTTTAGGGATTAAGGGGTTTAGGGCTTTAGGGGTTTAGGGTTTAGGGCTCAGGGGTTTAGGGGTTTAGGGTTTAGGCTTTTGGTGGTTTAGGGGTCAAGGGGTTTAGGGTAAAAGTGCAGATTGGAAGGCTGGCTCTGGGTTGAAAACGCGAACGTCGGGGCAAAGCCAGGGGCTTCGGATTGAAGCTTAGGAGTTCAGCGGTTATGAGAGGGAGAGGACTACAGGGACGACGTAGGTAAAACCCACCCCGAAGACCCCAAAGTTAAGGAAAAAGCCAGGCCAAAAAAAAGCAAAGAGCACTGGCCCACAACTGCTACTGCTGCTGCTGTTGCTCCTCCTCCACCTGCTACGACCACCACCACGACAACTACCACTACCACGACCACTGCCACTGGCACTGCCACAGACTACCACTGCCACTACCAATGCCAATGCCAATACCACTGCGACTACCACTACGACTGCGACTACAACGACTACTACTACTACCACCACCACTACCACTACCACTGCCACTGCCACTGCCACTACCACTACCACTACCACTACCACTGCCACTGCCACTGCCACTACCACTACCACTACCACTACCACTACCACTACCACTACCACTACGACTACGACTACGACTACTACTACTACTACCGACTGCAACGGCCACGGCAACAGCCACACCCACAGCCACACAAAGTGCACCAAGAAACAAGGACAACACGGCGTGCACACACAAACAAAGGCACGACTTGGACTCGAGAGCCAAAAGACTTGGTGCGAAGCGAGGCACCTGGGATGCGCAGCCCATTGACGCAGGCACACACACTTTCGGCCCAGGTGGCCAGTAAGGACTGTAGCACTCCACCTGCTGTATAGGCTTCTTGGACTTAGGCTTTGGGGGCTTAGGTTTAGGATTTGGGGGTTCCGGGTTGTAGGGGCTCAGAAGCTTTAGGGTTAAGAAGCTTTAGGGTTAAGGCGTGAAGCCATCAGCCAGCGTCCAGGATTCAGGTCTAAGCGGAACTGGGCGGGACTCGCAAACGAAGCGGATCTCCTCAGTCTTGACATGCTCCTAACGCAAGACTAAAGCGACGTTCCGATGCGCCGAAGGTGCTCAAATGCGAAAACCCTAAACCCTAAACTCTAAATCTTAAACCTTCAATTTTGGCTCCGGCTTGTGGGGAGCCCGGACACCTCGATGACGTTTACTTGAAGTTTGCCAAAGCCAGGGGATGTAGGGGCCTTAATAATTAGAACAGGGTTCCTTCAAAACGGGTCCAGAAGGGCTACTTTAATGTGGGGACTTAATGGTTAGGATACGGCTTTGGGGCCCATTGCTATCATAAGGAGCTCCAAGGAGTAATCTTGGTAATTAGTGATTTCAGGCTTCGACTTTTCGTGAGCTCCGAAGCTTAGAGCTTTCAGTCTTCCTCAAGTACCGAGCCGAAGTCGACACAATCCAAGCCAAAACCCCCACTTCAAGAGGCCTTAAGGCTTTAGTTTAGGGTTTGGGGTTTAGGCTCAATACCCAGCATAGATGCTGTAGTTGGGATATATCAGGACTTCAGCTCAAAACCCAGAAGCATAAGACTAGCGCCGGGGACACCTTAAACGCCGAAGCTCGAAAGCCTATTGCCCATTCCCCAACCCCAAACACCTAAACCGCTCGCAAAGTGGAAAGCGATGCAACGGCTACCTCTAACATCGCCCCCATTCACCCCAAGAACTTCGATTCGAAACACGAAATCATCATACTACAGTAGTGGTCAGAATAACTGAAAGTAACCAAGTTAATACACAGAGAAGACACAATAAAGTTGACGCATACGATAGACTGAGAACAACAAAAAAAAGATGGGACATGACAATCCATGAACAGATAGTCAATAAATAACCTATCATAAAAAGAGATAAAAGAAACAAGAAACAAACAAGCAAGCATCTTACATGTAAAGTAAGAATAAAAAGATCATGATCAGAATAATCATATTGATCGGAGTCAAAACGAAATGACACACCCACGAACTCGCCAAAGCCAGTCAAGTCCCAAACCCTATAGTAGAAGCCAGAAAGTTGGAACATCATTAGCCTCATGCCCTTAAAGTAAACTAAAGGGAATCCCAGCATGAATCATCCTAAATCCATGTTCCAACTTTCTGGGGTTCACTATAACCCTAAATCCTAAACCCCCAGAAGAGGTGGCAGCTTCGACTCACGGACGCCTCAAATTTCTCGTTGCAGGGGCAGCCGTCCTCCAGCTTCGCGCAGCTGTGGCTCTCCTCCCCCTGGGCCGCTTTTTTGGGGGTTTACATAGGGTTTAGGGTTCAAGGTTTAGGGTTTAGGGTTTATATTTAGGGCCTTAGGGTTTAGATTGGGTTTAGGGTTACTTCTGGGGTCTTTATAAGTTTGGTTCTCGGGGTGCGTTTCGGGTCCAGGGTGATTTAGGGTTTAGCTGGTTCTAGGCTGACCCCCCCTCCCAAAAGCAGAGACGAATGCCGAGTCGCCCAGGCAATGCTCCCATACGACGTGTAGCCGCGATTGAAGCAAAGAATCCTCCGTTTGGGGGCTGTGAGCAACGGGTCCGACGGGGACCTTCTAGAATCCCTAAACCCTAAAACCCGAAACCGTAAACCCTAAACCCTAAACCGTGGGGGGTCCAGGTCATGAGACAAAAAGGCGCTAGGGGGCTTCGAGGATACAGGGTGCCCGGGTCTCGGCGTTTCAGGCTTAGGCGTTTTGCTTGTGAGCTGGGGAGTACGGAGCCTTGGGCTATTGCAGCATACATTTATTCTGCTACTGTAGACCACAGGTTTAGGGGTTCGTGTTTAAATAGGACTTGGGGGCATAGGGTGCGGGTGCGGTTTAGAGTACTGCCCACTTCCCTCGGACAAGCCGGTCCAATTCCATCTCCAGGTTTGGGCCCCAACGCCTGGCTGCCGATAAATGGGCAGATGTTGCGGTGGCGAATGCAAGCCGGTGAGCAGATTAACAATCCTCGCACTTTGTCTTTCAGGCGCAGTACTACAACGTGTTGGCCACAAGTGTTGCTGTTGGAGCAATATACACTCTGCACACAGGCAGCATGTTCCGCAGCCCACCCATGCCAAATGCCGAGGTTGCCGAAGTGACGATGGGACTAATCAAAAAAAACCTGGATTACCCATCTGCACAAAACGGCGAGCGACAATTGTAGTTGGAGTGAGCTCTCTGAGTTTGCCGGCGATTCTCTGATCACTGGTTTGCGGCTGTAAGCTACTATCTGAGTGGGTGCTGTGAGATGCTGCCACAGTGAGGACGCAACCAATGCGTGGATGTTTGATGACGCGGCGATGTGTTTCACCAAGAGTTTGACAGAAGTTTCTCGTACACTTTGTGCTTCAGCAACAGTGGGTCCACAATCACATCGACACGAGCCTCCCGGAATCCGACTACTTGGTTTCTTCCTGTTTCAGTCGGTTCTGCCCTTTCAGGGCCCGTTCTGGCGGTCTTGGGAGTTCGTAGCTTCCTGGTGCGACCTTGTAGGTCTCGGAACGGGAAAGCAGATCGATCCATCTCCCCGGCTTCCCGGCCCTAGGCATCATCACTGAAACACAGTTCTCGGCGAAAGTCAATACCGTAGTTTCTGATGCGCAGTGGTTTCATCCAAAGCCAGTGTGGTAAGCGTCCCAGCGAACTTGACCGGCGAACTCAACAGGACTGACACAATTTGCTTTTTCGCCGTGGTGCGCCCATCGGTGGGTGTGGAATCTTGTGTAAACCCGAAACCCTGCATCCCTCACCCCTAACCCCTAACCCCTGAACCCTGAACCCTGAACCCAAACTCCAAACCTTAAACCCTAAGCCCGAACCCCAGAACCCGAACCCTCAGCCCTAAACCCTCCCTCTACTGCTTGCCGGGGGTCTCATCCGTCGAGCATAGACCATCTCCTGGTGGACCCAAGAACTCTGACAGTCTCGGGTTTAAGGCAGAGACAGGCAGAGAGCCTTCTGTCAGGGTTTAGGGCTTAGGCCTTTGAGTTTGGGGGTTTTGTGGCTGAGGGTGTGGGGGTCCAGCTGCTAGGGCGTGGGTTCAATGGTTGGGGGTTCAAGGATTTAGGACTTGGTACGCACTTGGGACTTAACGGATTAGACTGAGGACGAGCTTGTCTGGAGGGCTTCCCCTCTCGAACGCACGCAAAAAGTACGGGCAACCGCGAGGAGCAAGGCTCTCGAAATCTGCTCGGATGAGGGTGTAGGGTTGAGGGGCCCGGTAAGCATATGCCTGGTTACTGCTTCATCCTAGAGTCCTAGAATGTGGCGAGTCGCCCAAAGTCCGCACGAAATGCTTGAACAAAGCAGCACTGCTCTTTGCGCGACCGTGTCCCAAAGCGAGATCTCAGACTCCAACACCCGCGTTACCCAGGTTACTGACAAGAAACGTCGCGCCTACAGAGACCACAGGGGTTTGTTTCTATCCTGTCGATGCATGGAATTCACAAATTACAAGGGAGTAACTATACGGGTAGCTGCGCAAAGATCACAACTACAACGTCGAAGACTTACTAGGTAATTATGATAATTATGAGGCTGCTAGACTACTCCCCCCCCCACATCCTTCGCTTCGACATGCCCGCCCCAAACCCTGAGATCTCCGACTAGACTCTACCCTGTACCCTAAACGTGTAGTTCTCTAAATTAGAGTTTCTGTAAGCATCCTTTTTATATTGGATAATTTTTGAAGGGATCCCTCGGACCATGAAGCACGGCGCACAACCCTCAGGTAAACTTTTCACAGCGACACAAGACAACGATTTCTGCTATTTTGCACAGCTAGACATGTCCCTGCTTTCCACAGCTTCTGAAGCCACATGCCTCGCAAGCAACTCAAGGTTCCTGAACACCGCAAGCTCCGCTTGTGGTTCGTTACACGGAAGGGGCTTCAGGCTTGTGCAGTAGTAGTAGTCGTCGTCGTCGTAGTTGTAGTCGTAGTCGTAGTAGTAGTAGCAGTAGTAGTAGTAGTAGCAGCCCTTTTGGGCACCCAAAATGGCACCCTAAGTTCGAGGACTACCCAAACCCTAAACCCTAAATCCCTAAATCCCTAAACCCTAAACCCTAAACCCCTAAACATCCCCTACACCCTAAACCCTTAAACCCTTAACCCCAAATTTTCTCGAGCCCTAAACCCCAGCGCAGCCTCCGCGGCAGTCGTGGGAGCCGCAGAACTGCCCGTAGATGCTCGGGCCTCGGAGAGCTTGGGTTCTTTGGGATTTAAGGTTTAGGGTTTAGGGTTCCAGGCATCTTCTTGCGCAGTGGCCGATAGTCCATGCTGAGATGACACCACCTCACACCAGCATTCGTGGGTGGCGACGTAGATCGCGTCAAGCGCTCATTCTTGTATCTTGCGGTAGAACTCGGTGGAACCAGAGGTTCTTTTCACCCGCCCGCTGTGATGATACCGGCAAGATTTCTGGTGGATTTCAGGCCCAGCTGTGGCCGGCGTCGAGGCTGGAGGGCTGTGTTCGGCACGTTAAAAGGCTGCCGGGCATCTTCGGTGTCTTTACTTGTCCAGTAGCTGGGGGGAACTAAAGGTGAACCTTTGGGATCATATAGGGATTATAGTACCCCAAAAAGGCTAAAGGTTACCCACTCTACTACTAAGTGTCTGAGCACATTATCGGTGGGAACTGCCCCAGGAGGCCGGCTGGGAATTTATGGTTTAAGCTTTCGGCTTCAGAGGTTAAGGGTTTTAGGGTGGCTTTTCGGGGGCTTAAGGCAAACCTGGCTCGGGGCGTCGGATTTCCAGCTTAGGGTTTTGGGTTTGCGGGTTTAGGTTTCCGGTGTATGGCTTAGCGCCCATGCCTACTCAGATACAGTGGGACATGAGAGGCTGAAAGGCTTCTCGAAGTTCATGGGAGTACCTCGCTGTCTTCAGGGCAAGCGAGATCGGAGGTCTAAGACTTACGGCCCACAATTTTGCCGTCAGACTTGCTGAGCAGTGGGGTGAAGTATGCCAGGGCACTATCCTCAACATCACATGCTGGCAGAGTCGAGCTGTGAGAATGACGTCATTTTCACCCGGCCCTCCCCCCAGAGATCCTTCAAAGTCTCCTAAACCCTATCCAGACTCAGACCCCCCCCCCCAACAAAAAAAAACCAACCGAAGAGAAAAGATCGCCGAAGTCCTGCAGCAGACCTGCAAAATCCACCAACCCTAAACCCTAAACCCTAAACCCGAAACCCGAAACCCTAAACCCGAAACCCGAAACCCTAAACCCAAGAAGCACAGGGCCCATGATCCGCCGGAAGTGGGGTCTCAGGGCGTCGGGCTCAGAGTTCCGGGGGGGTGTTTTGGGAATCTGGGTTCTAGCTTTGGGGCTCTTAAAAGTATTTCTGAATAGGGTTTAGGGTTTAGGGTATAGGAACCATAAGGGAAGTTAAAAAGTTTCCCAAATTGCCACATTAGAAGGCTACGGGCATCCACGGGACTTCGGGTATCTGAGGGTTTTTAGGGTGAAGGGTTCAGGGCTGGGGTCAAGGTGGGAGTTTCCGAAAATAGGGGACCCTAATATAGCACCCGAAATAGTAGGATCCTTATTTTTCAGGATCCCAAAATAAGGTACCCCCAAATTTCGGAAACTCCCAGGTGTGCGGAACTGAGGTTCCGTTTTTGTGCTACTCGGGGACGACCAGAAGGAGTATAAAACTGACACAAGCCTTCCGGCTAGTTCTGCCTGGTCTTCGCAGCCAAGCCCGCGAGATGCTTCGAAGATGGGTTTAGGGGTTTCGGGTTAAGGGGTTTAGGGTCAGAGGGTTTAGGGTTAAGGGGGTTAGGGTTAAGAAGTTTCGGGTTTAGGGGTAAAGCCACGCGTCCACGTCCCTAGTCTCGCCGTGTCACTCTGAGGCTTACACGAAAGCTTTCCTGATAGAGGCTTTGCAGTTTCACCTTGAACGAGAAACATGAGGCTTCTATGCCCCAAAACTGCTAGCCTCCGCTAGCCTAGCTAAGCGGATCTTAACCTCAAACCCCGTGACCCCGAATCGCGACAGTGGGTTCAAAAGTTCCGAATGAGTGAAGCAACAATCTTCCCCAACACGGGTTGAGGGCTTTCGTCTTCCACCTGAGGGCCCCACAAACCGTGGTGCCGGACGTGTTGGAAGACGTGTTGGAAGACATGTTGGACATGTTGGAGCCGCAAGAGAGCTCGTAGCTTCCGTCCTCGGAGGCCAGGTTCCCAGACTGCGCACGGATTGCAACGCTGATGTACGGAAGTATGATATCTTGTATTCTAATATACTAATATCTTGATATCTACTATACATAAAGTATATTATAATGGGACTTCAAGGGTCGGAGGAAGGGGCTGTGCAGAGCCAAGCTGTCTTGGTTTCGAATCTCGGCTTTCGGAAGACCCTGGCCTGGCCGTAACCGTTTGCTAAAGTGCAGCAGACCCCGTAAAGGTCATGGTTCAGGGTTTAGGGTCACGCTACTAACCTGGACATTCGCACGGGTGCTCCTGTAATCGGAGACCGGGCGTTCTGCGCAACTTGGTAAAATTCACAGGTGACGGAAGCATATCCGACAAGCCTGGTCTAATCCATTGCACTGCCTTGCCTTGCATGAACTCTTCGGTTAGGTTTTGGCACAGTCAGGTCTTGTAGTTCTAGATCTTCGGCGCCCCCAGCCACGGAGGGGGTGATCTCATGCCTTACAGGCAAGTCTCTCCTAGTCATGCTCTATCAAACCCCATACTCGTCGAATATTGTTCGTTCCCGTATCCTCGGCTTGTCTTCCAAAAGCCTGTTGACTCCGAAAGCTGAAACATCCACCCCGAACTCGAAGGAGCTTAGCTTAGAAGTTCTGATTGGCATCGAAGACTTTCGCGGATTTAGGAAACCCCTTCGATGCAGCCGCGCGGCAATCGGATATCCTGCAGGGATGGCGGCTGGGATACTTAACTTTACCTTCAGACAGACAAGAGCATAAACAGCAATCATGATATGAATGGCCGTCATCAACCGACCCAAACATGCTCATAATGTGACGGTAGCCGGGGCACAGAAATGGCGACAAAGCACGGAGAGAAGTTGACCCCAAAAGGCATCAAAAAACTGTTTCACCCGAAATCCAAAATCCTAATACCTACACCCTAGAGACGGATTATCCTGGCTGCACCGTTAAACCTTAACAGGGTTCATTTCCCAACCTCTTCAGATAGTGATGGAATTGTAGAAAAACTGAGACCAGGCCCCGGCCCTCACCAACAACAACACACTACACTCCCAAACTCCTACAGCGTCCTCCCCACATCTCCAATGTCTAGACTCCTTTAATACCCTTGCAGGAAGCCTTCGAAAAAACTCCGCGTTGTACATCCCGACGTGTGGAGCTTTCCATGACAAGAGTAGTCTTGGTCTTCCAAGCGACTGGAACGGTGCAGAAGCACACTGGCGAGCACAGAAGAGGACCATGCGCGAACTCTGACGGACTCCGCAGTCTTCATGCTCGGTACCCGAACAGCAGAGCCGGTAGATTCGACCCAGGTTTAGGGTTTAGGGTTTACTTTTGGTACTGGAATCTGAGAAGACACCGGCCAAGGCCATCGCACAGGCCAGAGCGCCGCTAGCAGCGAGAGAAAATTAGGCGTCCCGTTTTGGAAGCTGCAAGTCTCCAAGTGCTTAGGCTCTATCAGAGCCCATTGAGTCTAAAAGTCCGTAGCCCCTCTCTGGGTTGTAGTTTTGGGGCTCTGAAAAGTATTTATGAATAGGTACCTCTATAAGAACCATAAGGGAAATTTAAAAGTTTCCCAAATTGCCACATTACTATGTAACTCTGGACCTTAGCCTGGCCCAAGCCCGGCCTGCGGCGTTGCAGGAGGCATTATCCGGCGTCTCGAGGTCGGCGAAAGCAGTGCCCAAAAACTGACGAGTGGGGTGCTCAAGGCTCAGGAGTCGGGCTTAGGGTTTAGGGTTTAGGGTTTAGGGTTTGGGGTTTGGGGAGGTGTGGCTTGGGGTTTAGCCACGTTTCTCGTTTAGGGAGTTGTGGCTTAGGGATTAGCAATGCTGCGATTTTTTAAGGGGCTACCTACCAGAGACTCCGAGAAGGCTTCGTCAAGGATCCCCAGGTTTACGGGATCCATGTCGCTGTAACGAGTGCGTTTTGAAACTTGTAGGCAGCGATTTGGAAACTTGACGGTTGCGATCGAAATCTCGAGATGGCATTCGGCTTGGTTACAGGCTTCCACAGCGAGGGCCCTAAACCACCACCAAGCTTCCGGCTTGAATGGCACGTGCGTTTCCCAACTTAAGATTGCCCCCAGATTCGGATTCCTTCGAAGATACTGCGGAACAACCAGTGGGGGTCCTTAAGGCAAGGTTCAATGGCATCAATCCTTAGTATGAATACGACCTCTGCGAACATCCCAAAATCCACTCCCATTTCTTGGGCTGTTGCCTGGTTAGGACAGAAAAGCCAGGTGCAACACATTCATCTTCCGAACACGAAAAACATAGTCCCTTCACCATCCCTTCTCTCTAAATCCGCAAACTTAAACCTTGAATCCCCAGCTCCCGCAGTGCCAAAAATGCCCAACATCCCAGGCTCCAAATGGATTTGAGAGTGTGCCAACCCTGCAAAGTTCCGAACCGACACTTTACATCACCAAAAGCCTTAATACAGGGGCCTTTAGTTACCTATACTATTCTAAGGGCTCCTCATGATAAGTATAGTATAATATGACCCAAAAGCCTATTCTATTAAGACCCCTGCCTACATTATGAACCCAAACCCTAAACCCTGCAAGACCCACGACCCACGCAGCGCAGGACCCAAAAACCCCCAAACCCCCCTAAACCCTAAACATTAAACCCCCTAAACCCTAAACTTTAAACCCCCAAAACCCTAAACCCTAAACCACCCTAAACCCTAAACCCCTAAGCCCTAAACCCCCCTAAACACTAAACCCCTAAACCCCCTCAGCCCCCAAACCCCTGAACCCTTCACCCCTAAACTCCCAAACCCCTAAACCCCTGAACCCCTAACGCTGGGACCGGGCCGACAGGGAGGAGCTGAAGTTGGAGCAAACCGAGTTCTGCGCAAAGCAACCTCGGCAAGCTCGGAAGTCTTCTAGGACTCCTAGGAATCCTACCTGTGAACCTCTTCGGATATTGTATGTATATATATATATATATGTATATATATATATATACATACGGTCAACCCCCCTCCCAAGATCCAATGTAGGGTCTTAACCTTCTCCAGAAAGGGTGAATAAAATGTTACTTGCTTGTCTACTGGGGCATTGAGGGCGCATGAAAGCGTTGCTTTCCCCCCCCCCTGGGTTGCAATGACTCGCCGGGGTTCCTCGGAACCCTAAACCCTAAAACCCCGAACCCTGAAAACTCCAAAACCCCTAAATCAACCCTAAACCCCAAATCGGAATCAGCCCGGCACTGCTATGAAGGCGAGTGGCTCCTGGCTGCAACCATCGGGCACGCCGCGTTCCAGATCTCAGTCAGGCTCGGGTTGATTTGAAGTTCAGGCTTTAGGGCTTTGAGTTTGCGGTTTTAGGGTTCAGTAAACCCTAGACCCTAGGGTTCATGCCGTAGGGCTTTGGGTTGCTTTGTTGCTTGCTGCTGTTTTTTCCCGTTTTGCCCATTCCCATCGCTAGCCAAGTCTTGCTGCTGCTACTACCACTGCCGCTACCACCACCTACACGGCCACCAGCGCCACATACTACCAGCACTTTTACAGGCTGGACAGCATATACACAGCAGAAAATCACATTCTGCTCCCATACATTCAAAGGCAAGAAGCCGCAATAAGCCCTCGTGGCCGTCCTCCTACTTAAAACCCTAAACCCTAAACCACCAGGCACCAGATGCTTCCAGCCTCACGCCCCGGACTCATGCGTGGATACACAAGTGCATTCAGGGCAGAAGCTTTGCCCTTTAAAGGCAGAATCCTTATTCTCCGACATCCTTCTCTTCCGAGCGGACGGAAACCCTAAACCCTTAACCTTAAACCCTAAACCCTAAACCTTAAACCCTAAACCCCAAACTCTAAACCCTAATCCTTAAGCCCTAAGCCCGAAACCCCAACACTCTCGGACCACGAAGTGCTCGAAGCGAGCACCAACCGTCCGAGGGACCTGGTGTTCCTTCGCCTGAAGCAGCTCCTCCGGCAGTCTCTGGCGAAGAAGCCATACTTTAGGGGCCTTAATCATATTAGAATAGGGTTGTGGGGTATGTTGTACTGGGGGCCCTAATAATTAGAATAGGGTTTGGGGGTAGATTGTACTATGGATATAATACTAATTCATTAATTATTTAGGCCTCTACATTGTTCAACTATGCAACCCTTTGTTGGGCATAGTGTTCTCCCTTCTCCTTTCCTTGTTCTGCAATCTCTCTGGTTTGTCCTTAAGCCCTCGGCCCCAGAGCCTGAAGCACAGGCGGCAAAACCCCTGCCTGAAGACTTACCTTTGGTGTGTAGGGAATGGAGGAATGGGGTACAATTATAACTACTATTACTACCATTCTTCCATTCCCTACTAACCAAAGGTAGGAAGACTACAACCACAAGAGCCCTGCAACACTTTTGAACAACGCTCGTTAGGGAGAGCCAGGAAGAAGGAAAGTCCTGACTGAAACGTGCATATACATGGAAGTGGAAACTGCCGATGTCTAGTTCAGAGCTGTCTCGTCAAGATGCCGATAAGCAAGCCTGCAAGCACTCCACAAGCCCTGGCCGTGGGTCGACAAAAAAACTGAGCCCAAGCCAGAAAGCAAAACCTGACAGAACCCTATACACTTCTTTGTCCGCAAGGGAGGTCGACAAGTATACCCATCCGTCCAGGCTTCTGCTACTGTCAGCCGCAAAGGAGCTCCCAAAAGCTGAAAACGGTGCCGGATTTCGGATTGGAATCAGTCCTGCCCGAACTCTGCCGCGTCGGCGTCCTTGAGCCGGAGGTCAGCTCAACGCAAATTGTGCAAGGGACAAGGGCTTGCGTGCGTCTCTCTCTCTCTCTCTCTCTAGGCGTTTGTTTTTTGATTGTTGGGGGGAGGGGCTTGGCATTTGGGCTCAAACCGAATCCGAGGTCAAAGCTATTTGGGTTTCTGCCCGAGCATTGCGGTGTGTTCCGAGCCTCGCGGATTCGCCCAAGGAAATGTTTGGCTTTTGCTGCTGTCGCTAATGTAACATGCGAGTTTGCTGCTCAAAAGACTGATCATTCCTCGAGGGAGGCTCAACATCTCGACTGACGGAGTTCGCAGCAGCAAAGCTACGGGAGGGTTTGGACGGTGACTATGCTGTTTACGAGTTTCAGTCTTCAGAAACCTCAAAACAAACCATGCCAGGCTGCAAAGCTGGGCACATGAAGTCCCAAAGACACAAACATCTTCCAAGCAGGGACAAGTCCAAAACCCTGAACGTCCTAAACTCGGATGAAACCCCGAAAACCATGATTTCGGTCTACATAAGAAGGCCATCAACTAAACCAGACCCGAAGCACGGGATCAAGCCAGCAGTTCGACGAGCCCCCCCGCCGGCACACGATCCCGGTCTCGCAACCCTAAACACTGCACCATGAACCCTTGACCTTAAAACCCAAGGTGCAAACCCGAAACTCCTGATGCTTAAACCTATCATCTTTCGCCGGGCGTCGATGTGCATCAAAACCGCCGGGGTCCTCTAGAGAAGGCTCTGAAGTTTGCATCGAAAGAGCTTGGTCGCTGGGGCTCGGGTGTCTAGAGTGTCTGGCTTCGTCGTTCTTAAGTTCGGGGCGCAGGGATGTTGAGCACTGGGATACGTGCAGAGGACTCGACTATCGAAACAGTATGTACGAAAGAGTTTGTTCTGGGTGTGAGCTTCCCATGCATTGCTCTCTCTCTCTCTCTCCCTCTCTCTCGCTCTCTCCCTCGGTCTCTCGTATTTCGGTACGCGACTTGCAACGGGTGTATCGCCTCACATGCCGCGTCTGACAGTGAGGTCTTGAAAAATTCTTAATTAGGCTGCTTCGAGGTCTGTTGCGTGTCTCTTTTTGGAGGGGGGTGATATTCTGAAGTTGTCGGGAATACTGGTACTGATTGTTCAGACACCTGATCATTCAGACCCCTATCTTGCGCGTTCTTGATTTAAGGTTCGGCCTTGTCTTTGTGGTCTGTGTGGCGTCACAAGCCTCCGGCCCCACTGCTGTAGGGCTGTTAAGCACTGCAAAACTCACAACCCAACCTAGACTCAGGATTTGGATGTAAAGCGTCTTTCTTTGTTTGTTCAACGTTTAAGACACCCCCGAAGCCCGCAAGCCGCGGCGAAAGGGCAGCTAAACAGCGAAAACACCGACCCAACTAGCTTCAAAGATTGCATCCGGGGAACTCTAGACGCCAAATCCTAAACTGCAAACCCCAAGTGTGGATGTTTTTGCCCGAAAGCAAACCTGAACCTCGTCCTTGCCTGCCCAAGCCCGAAAGCCTTGTTTCCCTCCCGCACCTTCCAAGAAACTCAGTACCCCAAACCCTGCACCCTAAACCCTAAACCCTAAACCCTAAAACCCTAAACCCTCAACCCTAGTATCCCTGAACCAAAGGTCCAGTTGCATACGACTGAAAAATCTCCAGCAAGCGGTCCTAGGGCCCTGGAGCGCAGAAACCCTCACGTCGATCCCAAAACGGGTTTAGGGTTTAGGGTTTAGGGTTTAGGGGGCACCCCAGAGGATAGCCGTTGCAGATGCCCTAAATAACTAGACTGGTGTCTTCTCAGTGGGCATGAGTAAGTAAGTGCACTCAGGTTCCACCATAGGGGCCTTAAACATAGATAGCATTTTGCGTAGCTATTATGGTTTAAACTACACTAAGGAACCCTTAGCCTAGGAATGATGTTGGCAATGCTTTAAGCCATTATCGGAATTATTCTGTGCCAAGGCCGGTGCATGGCAAAGTTTGTCGCGATCTCGGCTCGCTTAGGGCTTCTGGAAGAGTGTTGGGGTCTACAGTGTCGGAATTTTGTTTAGGGTTTAGGGGGTTTAGGGGTTTAGGGATTTCGGGTTGAGCGTTTTGGGATTTTGGGTTTGGGTTTCTAGGCTTAGGTTTGGAGGTACGGGGTATGCCAAAGGTCTCAGGGACTCTTCTTGCTTTTGGCAAAGGAACCTATGACACACTCTCTAAACCGCAACCCACAGAATGAAATCCTCGATGACCCCAAGGCCATAAACCGCCAAAGCAAGGGCCATGAAGGAGGACTGCTCTGACCCAGAGATTCCAAGCTTAAGGCCCAAAACCAAGACTCAGGCGTTTAGGGCTTTAGGGTTTAGGGCTACAGCGCAGACTTCTAAAGCCGATTTTATTCCAAAATCTTTGAACCTTACAGCCCAAACCTGTGTCCAGCATCCTTGTCCCCGATCGAAAGCTCCACCCCATCCCCCCCAAGCAACAGAGACTCCAGAATCCCTTGCATTGAGGAGTATCAGTATAAGGATGCCCTCATAGTCGAAGCTAGATTCCTTAATTCGGGGAGTTTTTTGGGGGATCTCTGAAGACCTAACTGAAGGTAGATTTAATGGCTGCAGTTTGGAGTAACGAGTGGTTCCAGGAGCCTGGCCCTACAGTCCCCAAGCCAGCAAGCCAGCCCGGTGTGAGGAGGGCTTGGAGACAAGCCGCGCGCTAGTATTTCAGATAGCAAGTTTGGCTTGCCTTGACCCCGAAAAGTAGGTAAGATAATGGTCCAAAACCTATAAAGGGCCATCATTCTACATACTGTTGGGGTCCAGGTAGTGCTTAGAAGCTGTCGGGCTCGTGCGATTTAATTGCTCCTCAGAGGTTGGGGATCGAAATTTCCGGGTTGGATCCTGCGAAACTTTCTAAATCCGAGACCAGGCAATTCCAGGGTCTGAAACCGAAGTAGCCGATGTCCCTGCATAGCTCCGCTACGGGCACACAAGAATACCCACAAAACCTTGCACTGATTCCCCACACCCCTACGCGACCTCTTGCAAGGAGGATCATAGCACTAACAAGAGATCAGCAGGGTTAGTCCTGGCTCGCGCTGACGTTGCGGACCGCGTCCGAGGGGTCGGCGAAGGTGATTTGGAGCACCAGGTTGAGCTCGGGGGGCAGCATCTTGCCGCACGCGAAGATCCCGATGAGGTGCNAGTCCTGGCTCGCGCTGACGTTGCGGACCGCGTCCGAGGGGTCGGCGAAGGTGATTTGGAGCACCAGGTTGAGCTCGGGGGGCAGCATCTTGCCGCACGCGAAGATCCCGATGAGGTGCGGGCTCATGAGCACGGTGCGGGAGCCCGAGGCCGCGATGGCTTCGGCGTGGCCCCCGCCGTCCGCCAAAAAGCCTTGAATATGTCGCTGGAGCCACCACTCCTCCGGCTTCAGAAGGCTGTAGAGGTACGAGCAGCGGTTGTAGTACGAGATGTCCTCGATCCTGGTGCCGTTCGCGAAGACCTCGACGCGGTCGATGAGGCAGCTGGGGTCCGGCGAGCCGAGCTGCAGCGTGGCAGTGGTGGAGTTGTTGCGCACCGTGAAGCCCAGCTTGACGGATTCCGGGTCGATGAAGTCCATGCCGCTAGTGAGCGGGATGCGGCACACGCGGCTCGTGGTCGGCGTGAAGACGCTCAGCGAGCTNGAGTTGTTGCGCACCGTGAAGCCCAGCTTGACGGATTCCGGGTCGATGAAGTCCATGCCGCTAGTGAGCGGGATGCGGCACACGCGGCTCGTGGTCGGCGTGAAGACGCTCAGCGAGCTCGGATAGTACTGGATGTCTTTCCGCGACTGCACGTAATTGACGTTGCTCGACTGGAGCTTGTAGTCGAGGCTCTGAACCAGCTCGTCGTTGACGGCAGCAGTCACCTGCTCCATGGTTTTCTTTAGCGAAAGATTCATGCGGCCTCCGGCTCGCTCGCGCCCCGCTCCCTTGGCGCAGTCCTCGGGCAGCGACTCCTCCCGCGGGCCTCGAATGCAGCGCCAATCGCGCGCGGCACCGCCCCCTTCCTTCGAAGCCCTTCGGAGCACGAGCGAGCCGGAGGCCGCATGAATCTTTCGCTAAAGTAAACAGTATGGAGCAGGTGACTGCTGCCGTCAACGACGAGCTGGTTCAGAGCCTCGACTACAAGCTCCAGTCGAGCAATGTCAATTACGTGCAGTCGCGGAAAGACATCCAGTACTATCCGAGCTCGCTGAGCGTCTTCACGCCGACCACGAGCCGCGTGTGCCGCATCCCGCTCACTAGCGGCATGGACCTCATCGACCCGGAATCCGTCAAGCTGGGCTTCACGGTGCGCAACAACTCCACCACTGCCACGCTGCAGCTCGGCTCGCCGGACCCCAGCTGCCTCATCGACCGCGT